>JANDJZ010000032.1:0-219348 GCA_027943245.1 Acanthamoeba sp. SK_2022b
GAGTCTGCGGTCACCGGCGCTAGGATGGGCTCGGCGGTGGGGTCGGGCAATTGTGGCGCTGGTCGAGGAGTGGCAGTGGCAGGGTTCATGAGGCGAAGGGTCTGTTGCACTACGAAGGGCAGGCTGAGTCCCACACATTTGTGCACATTGGCGTTGACACGAGACAAGTTGGTAATCAGCAAGATGTGCAAGCATTGAGTATAGAGATGGAAAAAGAAGGGGGGGGGGGCAAAGAAGAGCACTCGTACCTCATTGCTCCCCGAGGCGAACGACGAGCTGCACAGAAGCCAGGCTCTGTCGCCCGCGTCACCAGAGTTCACGCAGCAGCGCACACCTATGCACCAAAGCTAGGAGGCGGAGAGCAGCAGTTCAGGGAAATGCCCAACACGCAAGGAAAATAAGGCATTCTAGAATAATAAAAAATAAGATAGATGGATCAAGAAGAGAAGGGGGCAGCTGCACGGGAGCGATCCATTCTGGATCTGCCTCCAGAGGTGCTGCTGCGCATACTGAACGAGGTGGACCTCCTCCAGCAGGGCGCTGCAGTGCTCACTTGCCGCCTATTCAAGGAGCTTCTCTACGCCAACACACTACGCACCACCCTCGACCTCTCTCTTGCCCCCGTACACCCCTGCCCCACACATTTGTCGTTGTTTATTTATCATTATATTAATTGTTTGTTTTCCTTTTTAGATAATAAGCAATAATAAAGAGTATTCAATTTACTAACGTTATTTGATACAGTACCGAATCTCTGTCAACGATGAGGCGCTCGTGCACTTGCTGCGGCGTCACCCTAACCTTCAGGCACCCTCGCCCCACATGCAGCAACGCGATTGATGATCCTCTAACACTTTACTATGCACGCTGGAACCGGCTTGTGGACGCGCAGGACCTGGACATCACCTACTGCTTCCGGCTCACCAGGGCCTCGTTGACCCAGATCAAGACGAGAGTGCGTGCCTTTAACGCTCACAGGGTGCATTGGAGCGAGGCTGACTTGGCCACTCTCTCTCTGGTGAAGTCCTCCACCCTGCGCCGGTTGGCGATCGGATGGAACAGCAGGCTGGATTCGACTGTCCTGGCCGAAATCCTCTCCGGCCTGCCCGATCGTGCGCTTGGCCCCATCCGTTACTTTATTCATTTTATTTAAAAAATTAATCGGTTATTTATTTTATGTGGTTTTTGGTGTAGCGACCAAGACGTTCTTCTTCTCGGCGGTCCACGAGAAGTCAGGTTGTCCCCAGCTCGAGCACTTGGACCTCAGGTTCGCATCTACATGTACCTTGTGTGTTGTATGCGCTGGCGTGTGTTGCATCGTGTTAGCTAAACGGTCATTGTGCGCACATAAGGGGATGCTGGAGTTTGGAGGACGCCGACCTGAAGGCCATCTCGCTCTACTGCCCCGCGCTGTCGCACGCCAACTTTGACTACTGCGCCTTCTCCGAGGCCGCGCTCGCCAGCTTCCTGACCTCACAGGGCGCCAAGCTCAAAGAGCTCTCCATCTGGTGGACCGTACGCGCTTCTTACGCACGCCGCGTGTCACAGTGGCGTGCCGTGGCGTGGGTTTGACCGACCGCGTAATGTCGCCAAACAGGACGACGCCGAGCGTCCGCCCGGTTGCAACAAGCCGCCGCGATACAGCAAGCTCAACTTCCCGCCGCACGTGAAGGTCTACTCGGAGTACTCTCCGCCCACGACGTTCGCCTTCGAATACGACGTGCCCTTTCGTGTACGCGTCGTTATCACTCATCCACGCGTGCGCACATGTGCGCGTTTTTGCGTGTGTGCTGCGTGCGTGCGTGCGTGCACATGGGAAACTGACACACGTGAATGCGTCGACACACAGCAACAAGTGGAGCAGGCGTCGGAGCAGGCGCAGGCCGAGGACAAGCGCATCCTGCTGCACATTGCCCTGGAGCGCGGCCTGCCCGGTGGTGATAGCTTCACGCAGCGACTGCACAACTTCTTCACCACCAACAGGGAGATCGCCAAGAGCCTCAACGACAGGTCCGTCCACGCACACCCTCTCCCCGCCCCGCTCTTTCTCGATTTCCTTTCTTTCTCACTATTTATGTCGACGACAACGCAGCTACGTCTACTTGATAGTTGACAACTTCGTGGCCCAGCAGCACCTCTCTGGCCTGGGCATCAGGCCAAGCTTGACTGTACATCCACCCCCTCAAACCCGGCGTGCGAGCACCAACACGGGAGCGCCGCTCAACGTTGTGAATGCATGTTGGTGGTGGGCCACCGGGCAGGAGTATCCCACGCTCGTCGTGCTGGACAAGGAGGCCAACGCGCTGGTGGTCAAGGGCACGGGCGACCTCGAGGAGAACTGCCCTTCGGGCTGCTGCTACAACCCGCAGAAGATCTTCCACTTCCTGAGGAAATGGCAGCCTGGTACGCGCAGCAGTCGTCGCCGCCTCGCCTCCTCCCTCTGGGTTGGCTACGCCTGACTGCAATCGTGTGGGGGGGGGGGACAAGGTGCGGTGCTGCCTCCGGCGAGCGCGCTGCCCGACGTGCGGGAGCTCACTTCGCAAGCGCCGATCAACCCGCTCTACAGCTTTAACCCTTTCGGCGGGCTTACCTCGGTCATGCCCGCCCAACAAGGTTTCTCAACCCCCTCTTTACGCCTTTCTCCGTCTCATTGCCCGCCAGCAAAATGTGTGCTCACCGTCAATTCTTGTTGCCCTGCTTGGACCGCGAAGAGGTGGCCGATGACTACTGAGACGAGCATGGGGCTCGTGGGCCGCCGCTCGCGACACTCGGCCGCATGTGTTGTTTTTTTTTTTGTTTGGGGTCTATTTGCTCGTTAAGAACATTTGAAGGAGATATCAACATCCTGTTGTGTCTCCTGTTCCACTCATCCCCCATCAAAGAGGGATTCATGGTAATGCCCCAGTGCTGTGTGTTCTACAGCAGTTGACCAGCCAAGCTGAACACATAGTTGACCGCCCGTTCCAGCGTGGGGACAGCCCATTCCTTCAGGAAGTTGTCGATATGTTCGAAGATGGTGTTGAAGAAGCTGGAGATGGCCTGCTTGACGAAGGCAAACCCGTTCTTCCACAGCTGCCCGAAGAACATTGCGATCTTCTTCCACAGTGTCTCAAAAAAGCCCTCTGCCTCGACCACCGCCTCGATGGCTCTCTTCTCCTTTGGAACGTTCTTAGCGCCTGCAAGCATCCTCTTGATCCCATGTTCCGAGATGGACCGAAGCTTCTTCTCAGCCTTCTGCAAGAACGCCTCGTATTCTTGATCGTCCAGAACGTTCACGAGCTGCCCGTCTCCTGCGCTTACCAGGCCTTTCGAGATCTCTTGCTCTAGCCCTTGAAAGGCTTCCTTGATGCTCACAAACATTGTATCATTTGTGCAATAGGACAGATGAGGAAGAGAATAGGCGCACCTGATGCAGCCCTATTGCTGGAGGCAATCCAAGCGCTCAGAAGTTGCCCTGCCCACCAACAAAGCCAGGCATCAGCGGCAATGAAGATCACTTGCAGTGGTAGGTTGCTCCACCCTGGTGGGCTCGCTATTGTCAAGATGATCTATTTATCTCAACATCTAATCAGCAGACAGCACCATAGGTCCTCCCCACACACTCTCATCGCAGATGACATCCATAGCCATTAGGTAAGTACTCTTATCCTTTGCGCCGTTGCAATGCCCTATTGTCACCATAGCCAAGCTCCTCTTAACATTGAAACCAACCACAGGCTTCTGGGTGGTGAGATCTTGCGGAAGGACTTTCTTCCAACCGACAACCTAGGCGCAGTTCATGATTTCGTTGTTGCCCACGTTCCTACTGGGTACAGGAACCCACACTTTCTCGGAATCGGACCTGACGTGTGTCTGTTAGGTGTACGGAGTTCGTTTTGATGCCTTCTTGGACTTTCCCGAAGCAAGTCTTCCAGCCATCAGAGTTCGCGCTATCCCTTGGCAGCCTGGGCTTGGTTCCTAGTGCCGTGCTAATCGTCCACAGGACTCCCTCGATAACCGCTTCACAGCAGCCACCTCATTCAACTTGACCGTAGCTACACGGAGTATCCAGCAACTACGGCCTCAGCCAAGCTCAAACCTTCATCATCCGATGATCTTTCATTCTTTGCAGCCCAGAATGAGGACAGTCGGGAACACCACACGCATGACCTCCTCCTCGTTGTTCAGGCGCAGGGCCTCGAATAGCCTTGTGTGTGTGTGTGTGTGTGTGTGTGTGTGTGTGTGTGTGTGTGTGTGTGTGTGTGTGTGTGTGTGTGGTGGTCACGTGTGTGGCACACGATGGAATCAGCCAGCATTCATCGAATCGCTGTCCCCTCTATCTAATTGGAGTAGAGCACGGGGCAAGAGAGAGAGAGAGAGAGAGTACTGAGGGCAAAGTTGCTGGACGGGGTCGGGGCTTCCGGGGTGCTTCTCGCGGAAGGTCTTGAGCGAGGACCACGTCTCCAGATACCCGACGAAATCCTTGAACGGGACCTCCTTCTCGTTATCGATCACTGCACACACACACACACACACACACACACACACACACACACACACACACACACACACACACACACACACGAGCGCGGAGGCGTGTAAGCGTATCGAGACGACGCGCCCTGGCCTGCGGTTGGAGGCAGAGTGCACCCTCTCTGTGCGTGCGGCCAAAGGGCAGTTGGATGTGCTCGTAGAGCGCGTCCACGAGCGCCCGCTCCTTCTCCCAGTACGGCCCCAGCGTCTCCGTGTGGTACTGTGCACCCGCCCCTCCTTCCCTCAGACACTCTTGCAATTGCATTGCGCGACACGGCGGGGAGAGCCCCGACGGCACCTTGCGCAAGAGCGCGTCGGCCTCTGGCGTGGGCAGATGACACAGGCCGTAGCCCCAGATCGCCACGCATCCCTCTGAGGTTGTTTTGA
Organism: Acanthamoeba sp. SK_2022b; assembly: GCA_027943245.1. NCBI lineage: Eukaryota > Discosea > Longamoebia > Acanthamoebidae > Acanthamoeba > Acanthamoeba sp. SK_2022b. The sequence continues at coordinate 4,900 of JANDJZ010000032.1, forward strand.
TTGGGGGGGAGGTTGCAGGCAGCGTTTGTTGGGTCAATGGGCCAGCCCATGAGTAGGGGAGGGGGTAACGCGTACTGGGCTTGAGCACGCGCTTGAGCTCGTGGTAGAAGGGCTCGAGATGGAACCAATGGGCGGCCTGGGCGGTGGTCAGCAGGTCCACGCTCTCGTCCTCGATGTCCTCCAGCCTCTCGGCCAAGCCCACCCTGTACTCCACGTTGTCTGGGCGTATCCTCCCCCCAATCGCCACCATGTCAACGTCAAGTTGCCTCGCCGGGAGGTGTGTACATACCGAGCTTGGTCGCGGCCTCGATCTGCTTGGGGCTCGGGTCAAAGGCTGCCAGCACCAGGCCCGAGCGAGGTGTGTCCGTGCGTGTCACCTTCAATTGAAACGGTACACGGTGCAAGTGTTGAACACGTACCGACGACGCGGTCGTAGTGGGTAGCGAGAACCTTGGTGGCCTGTCCCGTGCCGCAGCCAACGTCGACCGCCAGCTCTGGAGCGGGAGCATCAAGCCCGCAGGTTAAATGAAAGCAGAGAAATAGCGGGGTGGGGGTATACGTACGGCGGCCACTCTCTTGGCCAGCAAAGGACCAGATGCGTTGGTACAGGCTCTCCGGGTAGTCCGGCCTGAAATTGGCATAGGACGCGGCCTGCGTCGTGAACAGGTGGCCAAACCCTCGCGTCGTGGCTGCAGTCTTCATTCTTGTCTATTTTCTTTGTGAATATTCAGAAGATAACATAAAAGAAAATCTTGTTTTTTTTTGTTTTTTGTTGGTGCATGACCCACAGATTGAGACAACTTGTCGTTATCCTTGCCGAGAAGGTGCATGCAACTCTTTCTTGCCACACTCACGAGTTGTTGGTTTGCTTATTCTGCAGACAGATGGATGAGGACGCAGGGTCCAGGTTGGTGTTCGCCGATGGCGTCTTCCCGAGCGACATCGCCCCGCAGCTAGCCGAGCTCAGGCGCCGGCACGAGCAGAGCGGTGCCAGCAGCGGCGGAAGTGGCGACGGCGAGCTCAAGGTGGTGGCCATCGTGGCCCGGAACCAGCGCCTCGAGGCTCTGCCCGCCGACCTGCCCTACCTGCCCTCGCTCGCCGCCCACCTGCGCGAGCTCGACCTCAGCCTCAACCGGCTCGGCCACCTGCCGCCGGCCCTCTCCTGCCTCGAGCGCCTCGAGCTCCTCAACCTCGGCCACAACGCCTTTGACGAGGTGCCCTCGCTCGTGCTGACGTCAGCAGCCCTGAGCGCGAGCCTGCGCCACCTGTTCCTCGGCGGCAACCGTCTGTCGTCGCTGCCGGCCGAGCTGGCCCGGCTCACGCGGCTCGAGAACCTGTCGCTGGGCCACAACCGGTTCGACGCCGTCCCGCCCGTGGTCTACGCGCTCACGTCGCTCCTCTCCCTATCGCTCAACCACAACGCCATCGCCGGCGTCGCCATCCCACCAGCGGCCGACCACCAGCCCTCGCTCGCGCGCCTCCGCACGCTCGACCTCTCGCACAACGCCCTGGCCGGCCACCTCGCCCTCGACCTCCCCCCTTCGCTGACGTCGCTCGACCTCTCGGCCAACGCCGGGCTCACCTCCCTCGCGCTCCTGCCTCCCGTCGCTACGCGGAAGCTCAAGCGGCTAAACGTGAGCCGGTGCGGGCTCGCCGGCCTGCCGCCGACGCTGGCCGCCTTCGCCCGGCTCGCGACGCTCGACTGTGAGGAGAACCCGTGGGACGACGCGCACGGCTACCTGCGAACCCACCCGCTGCCGTCGGCCGTGCTCGCGTGGCTGCGCCTGCGCGACGCCTCGGCGCCTTCCGAGCTCGCCGGCGGGCCGATGGTCATCCCGCCCGACGCCGTTACGCTTGGCTCGGAGATCGACGTGTGCCCCTCTCCCGCACACGCACACGCACGCACAACCGCACACGCAACACGAGCCGGTGGTGATGGTGGTGGGTCGTGACGTGTGGCAGGCCCACGAGCGCCTGTACTCGTTGCGTGATGGACGGCTGAGCGACGGCCAGGAGTGCACGGTCAAGGTCTTTGCCGACGCCACCCCGCCTGAAGCCGTGGCCCACGAGTTCTCCGTTCTCCAGTGCGCCCACCTCCCCTCCACCATGTCGGGTGGGCACTTGCCGACCGCGACCATTTCGACGACCAATCATGTGCGTGTGTGTCCACCGGCCAACACAGGTTGCTATATGCCGGCCAAGACGATTCGCCGCTGCTGGGCATCTGCTTCCGGGGCCGGCAGCAACTGCCCTACCTCGTCTTCCGCAAATGCCTGGTGCTGCCTCCCCCTGCCTGAAGCTGGGCGAGCCGAGCCGAGCTGCCGGGCTGGTGACGGCGGGGAGTGGGTAGCGGGTGGTGGGGACACTGACGTTTGCGCTGTTATTGGTGGTGGTGAGCAGCGATCAATGGCGACGCACGTGAAGACGCAGCAGCTCGATTTGGAGGCGCGCGCCCAGCTGGCCTACCACGCCACCGAGGCCGTCGACGCCCTCCTGGCCAGCATCGACTCGCGCCTCGCCGACGACCAACCGGACGACCATGCCGCCCTCCTGTCGCTTCTCTATCGCGACATCCAGCAGAGCCACAATTGGCTGGTGGGCCTCCTTGTGCTCGTGTGTGTGTGTGTGTGTGTGTGTGTGTGTGTGTGTGTGTGTGTGTGTGTGTGTGTGTGTGTGTGTGTGTGTGAGAGAGAGAGAGAGCCTCACCCGGCGTGGGGGCGTCAGATGCTGGACGACGGGAGGCCCGTGCTCTGTGGCAGCGTTCTCCCTGCCAACGACGGCGATGGTGACACCGACAGCGACAAAGACAACAGGAGCCAGAGCGACACTCGGCCAATCCTCTCCCCGGAGCTGCGGCGGCAGGAGCGACGACTGCGACGGCGACGGCAGCGCGACGGCGGCCAGCGCGACCCGCTCGACCTGCTCTCATCATCGCACACTCCGCGATGGACGCTCGCCCCGCTGCCCTCCGCCTCGTCATCGTCGCCCTCGTCGTCATCACCGCAGCTCGTCTACGCGGTCGGCCTCCTCCTGCACGCGATCTTCGTCGACGCGGGCGACCGCGGCGGCCGCCCCAAGCGGCTGCCGATCGAGCTGCCCCTGGCGGTGCGGCAGCTGCTCGAGTGGACGTGGGAATGGGAGCGGGACGCGCCCGCGCGCAAGCGACAGCCAGCGCAGGCGAGGAGAGAGAGGGCGGCGGCGGAGCGCGGCGAGCGGCGGCCGGCCCTGCATGACGTCATGTGGCTATGCTTCTGGCTGGGCCACGAGCGGACGCGCATCGACCACAACCACGGGCTCGCTCTGCGCGACTTTGGGCCCCACCTGGTCCACGACACGGAGCAGGGCGAGGACGAGGAGCAGCGGATGGACGAGGAGACGAGAGACAGCCTGTTGGGCCTGTTCGAGGAGACGCGGGAGCGGGTGAGCCGACTGGCCATGTCCCTGCGCAGCGTCAAGGAGGAGCAGAAGCGGGAGCAGTACTGGCAGGTGAGCCACGCGGACCTCTACTCGGACGATGACGACGACTGCGGCGACTCAACGGACGACGACGACGACGACGAACAGGACGACGATACTGCTCTTCACGTACGTGCCAGGCAGGCTTTCGCTTACCGCGTCTCACGGCGAATGCATGCGTGTGGACGGTCCATGCAGGGCCCGGGCGGGCTAGTGCAGCTCCAGGCCATGCTGGCGAACATCACCAACTCATTCCGGGAGTTGGCCCAATGAGCACGTGGCGCCTTGTTCGATGAGCTGTTCAATCGGGTAATTGTTCGTGTGAGGCTTTTTATCGCCAATCACAAATCCTTCTGTTCCGGTGATCACGTTACTCAGAGGCGGAACGTTCACACGTAACGATTACCTAATATGTGAAAAACCAAACCAAAACGTGCGCGACAAGAACATCATTGCTCACCGCAGTCCACCTGACCCTACACAACGCTATCGCATAACACAAAATGGGACGATGCCGGGCTTGGGCGACAAAGGTGCGCGACTTCTTCGCGGACCAAGCGGACCAGGCAGAGGACAAGACGAAGGGCGGGTGCTTGGTGGCCACGGTGGCCAACTCGGTCGTATTGATGTCGCATGGTCGAGAGGAGCACCATGACGACTACTACATGAGCCCGACCCCTAACTGGAAGCTCCGGGTATTCAACGTCATCGTCGGCTTGGTGCAACTTTGCACCGGTATATACCCATTTTCCTTTTCTCAACTTGTATTTTTTCATTTATCTTGCTTTTTTTAATGTTATAATCATGTTATAAACAATAACTGAAACGACATTTTACTCCAACCAGGCGTGATCATTGCCGGCATTACCAAGAGCCACACACAGTTCCCCTGGTATACCGACTTCTGTAAGAGTTGGAAGTCGTCGAGCCCCGATTTCTACGTGCCCGACCCACACCAGGTGGCAGACGTCTCCATCGGCTACTACTCGGCCGTCTTCCTATGGCTCTCCGCCTTCAACCACTTCCTCACTGCCCTCCCCGGCGGCTGGCAGCTCTACAAGTACTGGCTGAAGCGCAACCAGAATCACTTCCGTTGGATAGAGTACTCCATGTCCGCCAGGTACTCCACAACCATGTTCTTCTCCTTTTTATGTTTATCATTTCCTCCTCGACACCAGCATCATGCACGTGATGGGAGCGCAGCTTTCGGGAGCCACCGAGATTCACCTCTTGTTCGCCATCTTCGTGCTGAGCGCCACCACCATGATCTTCGGTTCCATGCACGAGAGGTACTTTATGATGATTATTATAATTTATTATATCTATAATAACTGTAAAAAATTGAATATCCCGTTAATATAAGGGCCAACTGGAAGTACTACGGCTTCAAGTCCAAGGAGCGGCCAAGGAACTGGCAGCCTTTGATCTCAGGCTTCGTGCCCCACCTGGGCGGGTGGCTCATCATCCTGTGCTACTTCTTCCAGGCGGTATCAAGGGGAGACCCGCCTGGGTTTGTGTGGGCCATAATCTTCATTATCTTCTTCCTCGTACGCTCTCCGCCAAGGTGGCCTGCGCTAGTGAGGAGTGCTGATGGCCATGGATGCACATGCACACAGGACAACACGTTTGCGGTGATGTTGTGGCTGCAGTGGACCGAGTGGGGCATCTTCAAACAGAACTACCTCCTGGGCGAGATCGGGTTCATGATCCTCTCTCTCACCAGCAAGCAGCTCCTCGCGTGGATCAACTATGGAGGTTCGCAGCGATGATGCAAAAGCAAGGCATGATGCCCGGCGGGCTTGGTCACCGGTGGACAATGGAAAAGGGAGGGAGAGAACTCAATGCTACCACTGCACCACAGCGCCCGTCACTCGTACGAGCGCCGCCCGGAATCGAACCGGGGTCTTCAGCACCCTAAGCTAATCGAAGTATTCCCGTTGCACCATGCTCCTCCCAAAATAAAATATCTGTATCATTACCCCTCGACCGAAGAAAGCTGCTTGGGAAGCACCGTAGATCAGGGACCTGCTGGTGAACTTGTCGTTCTTCCGAATGGAGAACCCCACCGGTTGCGAACACAGGAGATAACGGCAAGCTGGAACTTTGGCTACTTGGCGCGGCCAGACAAGAGCGCACACGTCTTCTTGTGGACCGGCCAGTCCTCCTTCTGGCATTTGACGCTGCCATGCGAGATCTTGGTGAGATGACTCGTTGTGCTGCGTGAAGAAAAGGTGAGAGGGTGCCTACCTGCAGTACTTGAAGACGTGGCAAAGGCTACATCTTTTCAACGCAGTCTGTCGCTCGTCGGCCAGACATCCCGCGCAACGATACCTCGCCTTCTCCGCCTCATCTTCCACGCCGTGGCCGGCGGGCGCGGGGAGAGGGAGGAACGAGGGGAACGAGGGCCGGCCCAGCAGTTCGGTGAAGGGCCGGTCGGCCTTGCCCGTCGGGTGGTGGAACCAGGTCGCGCCCTGGGCGTAGGAGTAGCAGACCTGCTCGCCCCGCGCGATTGGCCGGAGCGCCACGATGGCCACGCACGGCGCCCCCCGCCACAGGAACGACACACTGCGCGCGTTGGGAGTGGCCGAGTGGTTGATGAAGCCTGCGGGCACGCGTAGAACAAAGAGAGGGGGGTGTTCACTTTCGTTCAGCGGGCAGCTGTGAGGCGTCGAACGTGTTGTTGCGGTGTAGGGCCAGCAACCTACTTACCCCCGATGTTGCGGTGGTGTCGAGCATCGATGCCGAACCCGGGGATGATTGTGTCGAACGCGTAGTCAGTGCTTGTAAGCTCCTCGTGAGGCGTCAGCATTCCTGGAGGCGAATGGCGGCGTGAGCTACACGGCCGCACCTACGAAGGTAGGTAGAGCCAAAGAGAGAGGAGGGCAATTTTGTAGACCAGAGTAGAGGGCGATGAACTCGTGCTGGTTGAAGGGCCGGCCAGCAAACACGCCGTAGCCAGCGATCTCCTCGATCCAGCACATCACCAGGTGCTGCTCCGCCTCCCACCTCGCCGCATCCTATACATCGCTCTGCCTGACTGAGCCCCAGCACAAAGTACAGGCGCAGAGCAGAGCAGAGAGGCTGGTGGCTGCTGCTGACCTGAGCGTAGAGGAGGCGGTGCTTCTTAGCATGTGGGGAGTCCTCGCCGAGGATCTGTGTGAGCATGTAGCGCATGTAGGGTGTCGTCCCCAGGTAGAACGGGCTGTAGGTCCTCATGTCGCAGTCCCGCGCCAGCTGCGTCGTATCGAGCCACGACTCCTCGCCCCGCGCCCTGTCCCACACGCGCACTCGGCTCGCAGCGCCCCGCATCCGCACGAGCTCGCCCTCGCCCTCGCCCTCGCCAGAGGGCGGCCTGGCCGTCTCGACCGAGGGCTGGGTGGCGTGAAAGAGCCAGCACAGGTCGCGCGGCGTGCAGTGCCACAAGTAGGACACGGGCGCAGGATCGGCCCCAATGGCTCGCGCTACGTGCTCGAGCAGCCACAGCGGCTGTCTCGCCCAGTCCTCTCCGGGGGTCGCTTCGGTGCGCAGTCTGGGCGAGGCGATGGCGGCGAGGTGGAGCGGGGTGAAGCCCATGATGTCGACCTCCTCCAGCGCAGCACGCAGGGCATCGACTAGTCGCAGGTCGTCTCCTGCCCCGCGGTGCTGCAGGCGCTCCAGCAGGAGGTTCAGCAAGCCAAAGGAGGCGTCGGGCGAGGGGTCGCGGGGGTTGCTGGGGGTGGGGTAGACCGCCCACATGTGGAGGCCACCCGAGCCCTCGTCATCCCGCCACTGCAAGAGGCGCAAGAGTTGGTCGTTCTCCGGTGTGGCGGCGCTGCCGTCTTCGTGCGCCTTCCAGGGAACCTTGGACTGGTCGAAGCCGGGCTTGTACAGCTGCCCCACCACTTGGCGGCTTGTGGGCAGGCCCGCCTCCATGCGAAGAACAAAATGAAAAATTAAATGAAATACATAAAATATGGCCAACACACTGGTGATGGTCCGTCATTGGTGGGCGATACTCAGATGCCCCTCGGAACATGTCAAGACTCACCTTATTGGCGAAAAGCTGATAGGTCACCCGGTCCCCGCGAGGTATTAATATCAGCTGTGCGAGTTGCGTTTGCCTTCAGTGCCGCTGCGTCCGATCGCCCCGACTCCTTCATTATCTTTACCTCACCGAGACAAGATGGCAATGCGAGAGGGACGCACTTCCGATATATATCTACTTTTGAACCCCCCTTTGGACCCAGGCCATGAAGTGCCCACGGTCATCCCTGACTCGTGGCTCTCTTCCCCATCTACCTCCAACTCTCTCAGTCGTCTCCCAACTCCTCTCCATAGCCATCTGCTGTACTTTCACAACAGCGCCCATCTTCATCTTGACATGGCGCATCTCTCCTTCCTTCCCTGTCTCGACACCACCCACATGCGACGCCCCAGCGAGCTTGACACCACCTTCATGCCCATCGAGCCTTCTGCTGACCACTCGGCCGCGCAGCTCAAGCAAAGAGGCGGACAGTCATCCCAAATCAAGCCATGGGCAGCGGGGAAACTGCCATCCGAGCACACCACTATCCTAGAGCGAACGTTCGCGGTTGACCCCACGCCATCTCTGCCCGCCAAGCGAAGGATGGCCCGCGAGCTGAACATGACCCTGCGCCAGGTTCAGATGTGGTTCCAGAACCGCCGGGCGAAAGCCAAGCGACGCGGCGAGCCTATCAACACACGGAAGAAGGACCAGAAGCCAGGCTTGACCTTTCACCACACCTCCATAAAGAAGGGGAACGACGGCCGACGCAACCTGCACGTCGTCACCACCGTCGACATCGACGAGCTGTAACAGTAGGAAAAATTCTTTTCTTTTGGGCAGGAGAGCAGCAACCGTTGCTTGTAATCTTACGTGGATCGATGCAGCGGATTTCTTTTCCTGTCTGACCTGTGGCTGAACAGGTGAGGTACCGGCTCTCACTGGGCCAACACGCCTCCGTCAACCGGTATCGCGGCGCCGGTAACAAAGCTGCTTTCTTCGGACGCCAGGAACAGGACGCACTTGGCCACGTCGTCGGTCGTGCCCATGCGCTTGATGAAGTGCTGCTTGACGGCCTGTTCCACCAGTTCCTCCTTGGTGACGCCCAGCTTCTTGGCGTGGCTCGCCGTCGCCGGCGTGTCAATGCTTCCTGCACACGTGACGTCCATGTGCGCGGGATGAGTGGCGTCATCCAGCCGAAACGAGCCCCGCAGCAACCGCGTCGGGGAAATGGCCGCCGAAGCGGCGATAGCGCATCGCGAGGCCGCGTACCGGGACACACGCAGTTGACACGGATGTTCCAATCGCCGCAGTCCATTGCCAGACAGCGCGTCAGTTGCAGTATGGCACCCTGCGCCCCGCAGCTGGCTACGTCAGCGAACGGCAGTCGGGGGGCTGGGACGGTGCGCTGGCACCTTGGTGGTGTTGTAGGGGACGAAGGCCGGCTGCGCGATGAACGAGCTGATGGAACCGATGTTGATGATCGACCCGCTTCGCTTCTCCTTCATCAGGGGCACGACGTGCTTGGCCATGAACGCGTAACCCTGATCATGACACAACGGCAGTTTGCTACTGTTTTAGGCACCTTGGTCAGCAACAGCCCAGAGGGAGGCTCACCTTGACGTTGACGCTCAACACCCGGTCCCAGTCTTCCGAGGAGACCTCCTCGATCGTGCCAAAGACGAACAGGGCCGCGTTGTTCACCAGCACGTCGATGCCGCCCCACTTGTCCACCACGGTCTTGACCAGATCCTTAACTGTGTGTAGGTTACAACCAGCGATGAGGGCGTCGCCTGAAGCGGTAGAAGCAGCAGCTGCTCACCTTCGGCCTCCTTCGAGACATCGAGCTTGTGGAAATACGCAACGCCCTGTCCGTGCTTGGTTTCGATTTCCTGCACAGTCTGCTGCCCCTCCTTTTCCAACACGTCGCACACCACCACTGCAGAGCCCCACAGTACCAAACACAGGCCCACGGAAGGGTCAGCTAGCGCCGGCGCTGCCGCTGCCGCTGCTGCCACGGGGTACCTAGGGCCCCTTCGTCGGCCAGCACGGTTGCGATGGTACGCCCAATCGCCCCTCCAGCGCCTGTGCGCTCGAGAGGGTAAGACGCAACGCGGTAACCTCGCACACTGGAAGAACTTGCGCAGCAAGGAGGTACCGGTTACGACTGCGACCTTGCCTGCTACCCTCGCGCGCGTCGTTGCTTCCATCCTCTCTTACAGGTGCTCCTTTATGGGTTTGTGGGTCCCTCTGAGTCCTCTCTTTCGTCAAAGAAAATTGCCAAAGAAACCGATCGGAAAAACCCACATTTCAAGCGGGAGCAAAAAAGGAAGCCATGCCCTCAAAAAGAGAGTCGGGAGGAGCCGCTTCGCTGGGTGGGACTCGAACGCACGGTCTCACAACCAAGAGCGCCGGCGAGGCTCGCGAGCTGTCTGCGCGGCTGGATCGCTTCAAAGAAAAGGGTGGCTAAAAGAACGCAGATGCAGGGGACCAAAGCTTGCCGCTTACCTCCACACAGCCACCGGGCATCACCAACCATCAAGAGATGGCCTCTTTAACTTGAGGACTTAAGAGTTTTCGGTATGCTTGTGTGTGATTGATTGCTCCTTTATCTTTGGTTTTACCGGTATGCGCCCCTCCCTATTGCCCCCAGCACACTCGCCCGGGCGTGGCGCCATTGAAGGACTGCAAGTTGCGGTCGTTCACGCCCACCAGCAAGGCCAAGGGCAGCGTGTCGCTGCATTAGCAATTGCACCTTTCTCCTTGTCGCTGAGCCGACCGGGCCAGCAGATAATTCTTTTATTTTGTTATAAATAAATGGTAATTGCTTGCTTACTCGTCCCCATCTCCTCCAGCAGTGCGACGGCGCCAGGGGATGCGTGTGTGCTCCTTAGCGGCATTGCGACGCTTCTTCTTGACGAGGTACTTGTCGAGCTGACCCTTCTGCTTGAGGTCAGTGAACTTCTCGAGCAGGTCAAGCGTCTTCTCGTCGCTCTTCTTGGTGTAGAAGGGCTTCTTGCCCTGCAGCACCAGCTCTCGCTCCAGCTTCTTCCGCGCGGTCTTCTTCGTCTTCTGCTCCTCTTCGCGCTTGGACACCGCGAGTTGGTTGTGCTGCGTTGATCGATCGTTAGCGTCGTGTGGCGTGCACATGTAATGAAAAATAAATAGTGAATTAGACATGCTACGAACCAGCACTCTGGCGCCAAGGGAAATCCGCTCCTTCTCTTCGGGATCCTGCTCCTTTCGGAGCTGCTCGCCCAGCTCCTTGAGCTCTTCTTGCTTGTACTCCTCCACGAATGAGTAGCTCTTGCGGAAGAGGTCCTCGTTGAACTTGCCCGACAGGGAATCGAAGCGAGGATCGCGGAACTTGCGCTGGCTGTTCTTAGGGATCGTCCCAAAGTCGATGTGTCGAGGAGGTCGACGCTTCGAGCTCGCTTCCATGGGCCTTTGTGTGGAGTTAGCACCGCGCGATTGATGAGCAAAGGAGACGCCTGTGCACCACGCATGATAGCACAACACCCAAGTGAGAGAGGCCTGCGTACTGGTTCTTTCCTCTCTTTGCCTTTTCGGCTGCAGGAGAGGAGGCATTGTTGTGTCGGTCCGGCAGCCTCGCATCGCCCTTCTTTTTCAGTTGCTGCAGGTTTTTAATTGAATCAATAAATTAATCAATAACATGAGATGCTAAATCGATTGAGAGGACTGATCAGCCCTACCTGGAGAACCTCGAACGGCACGCTTGCCAGGCTCTCCCGCTATGAAAATACGGTTAAATTTAGCTAAGATGAGGAGAGATAAATGAAATTAAGCCACGATTTAGCGCGTACAAGTTGAGTCGCTGTTTCTTCCTCTTCTTCTTCCTCGTCCTCCTGGTCTTCACTGTCTTCGCCGTGGATTCCATCCACACCATCTTCGCTATCTTCATCTTCATCTCCGTCCTGATTTTGATCCAATTCCTCTTCTTCATGCATGTCATGCATCTCTTCAACCTCTTCCTCTTCCATCTTCCTCCGCCGGTCCTCGAATCGTCCGCCACCTCCGTGACCGCCACGGCTGCCACCCCCTCGACTGCCGCCACGACCACCGCCCCTCCAGCCTCCACGTCCGCCTCGGCTGCCACCGCCCCTGCCTCCACCTCCACGTCCTCCTCGACTGCTGCCACGACTGCCGCCCCTCCAGCCTCCACCTCCTCGACTGCCACCGCCCCTGTTCATCTTGTCGCTGCTTAAAAGAAAGAAGAAGAAAAGACAAATAAAGAAAAATAAATTACAAAATGGATGAAGGGAACCAGATGGAGGTTGAAAATGGAGAGGGACGATTGATTGCCATGGCACAGCATTTCGAAAGCCGAATGAACGACATCATCAACCTCATCGCTAGCCCAAATCAACCACAACGTACACCCGCCACAGAAATTAATCGATTTATTTGTAATTGATTTTATTTATGAATTCACTTATTTATTTTGGCTTGTTTGTGGCTTCGTAGAGCTAGAGGAGGCGATTGCTGAGTTTGTTGAGCTGGGCCGACAGCTACGCCACGAGTTCGAGCGCGTGCACGAGGAGGAGGCGACAGGCGACCGACGTACGGCCCTGGCGAGGGAGATCGCCCAACTCGAGGCCACCGTCGCGGCCAAGGACGCCCTCCTGGAGCGCTATGCGCTCAAGATTGGCCAGTGGGAAGACGCCTTTGCCCAACTGGCGCGTGAGCACGAAGACACCGATAGCCATACTTCTCCTTGAACCCTGTTGCACGTGGTGTTCACCGCTTCGAGTCTTAGGGTCGTGTTTGATGTCTTCGCATGCAGATAGATGAGACTCTGCTCATGAGGACAGGGCAAGCGGTATGCGTAAAGACTTTGCTCATGATGTTCGGGGGGTACTTGCAAAATCGTTGAATGACAAGGTTTATTGATCTGTCAGTCCAAATAACAACAAGGTTCGACCCAACGTGCCTTCGACGTACCTTTGACGTACCTTCCTCAAGCACCTGGCGAACGCGTCCAGCTGGTGTGCTCACTTCATGTCGCCCGACCCTCCTGCAGGAACATGCACGATCGAGACAGAAGTCCAGTCTGAGCACCAAACTCTCAGACTCTCACACAGCAAACAGCACGAAGCTTTCCTCGACGGCGGCAAGTTGACAAAGGCGGGCAGGAAGGGGGGATGCTCATAAGCCGTATCTTTGGTTCTGGCGGCCATCGTTGCCTCTTCTTGTCGTTGTCCATCGTCGACTCCGAGGTGTGCCTGCGTAACACACCCAACCCCCAATCCATACGCAAGTCCAGTCTGAGCACCATACTCAGACTGACACAGGCACGTAGAGGTCGAAGAGAGACACAGGCAAGACCCTTGAAGACAAGGGCGGGGGTGTGCTCATAAGCCGTATCTTTCTTTCGAAGGGGGAGTACTGGTGGTCTTGGTCGGGTGGTAGAGGGTTGTAGGGCAGGACTTGTTCGGTGCGTGTGGGTAAGAAGATGACTGACTGACCTACCTCGCCCGAGACTTTTGAGGCTGATTGTTTGATTGTCAGTGGCCATGATCGTGCTTGCCGCGATTGCGCGCAACGAGGGCGCAGGAGGACTCAGATCTCTGATTATGGATTGGAGCGGGACTGAATTTCGCAGATATTCCCCTTCGTTGACATGCAATCCATATCTGGGCCAAGGAATTTTTAGAACACGCTTGCCGATTGGTAGTCTGCAGTTCCGATGAGGTCATGGGTAGAGATCCGGGCGGGTTCTGATCAAACTGCCACGTCAGTGCACCATCTTACGATGGCTGCTCGAGAAACACGCCCAACGCACGATCAAAGTTGTATGCACAGAGCAAGCAATGTGCTTACGTGTAGGCCTTTACACGGAAAGAAGAAAACCTCGCTTTAACACCTTCATGCGAACATTGTCTTCTTGTCAAAGGGGAGGGCGGTAGAGGCGCAACAAGAGCGAGAACAGGATGATCGGCAGGGACGAGAGGATCTCGGAGAGGCCCGCGGCGGCGGGCGGGATGGCGAAGCTCGTGCCGGGGTAGAGCACGCCGGCGGCCAGCGGGACGGCCACGGCGTTGTAGACAAAGGCCCACGCAAAGTTGAGGACGATGACGGCGTGCGTGCGCCGGGCGAGGTGGATCATGAGCAGCACGTCGCGCAGGTCGCTGCGCATGAGCACGACATCGCCGGCCGCGATCGCGATGTCGGTGCCGCCGCCCACGGCCACGCCCACGTCGGCCTGCGCCAGCGACGGGGCGTCGTTGACTCCATCCCCCACCATCGCCACGACTGCTCTCCTCTTCTTGTTCTTCTTCTTCATGCCCTTCTCGACGTCATCGCGCTCATCTCGCTCCTTCTTGAAGCCACAGGCGCCGTCGTTGGTGACGATGCGGGCGTTGAGTTGGAGTTGACGTATCTTGTCGACCTTGTCCTCGGGCACGAGGCCGCCGAGGGCGTTGGCGTCGACGATGCCCAGCCGGCGCGCCACTGCCCGCACGGTGCGCTGTTGATCGCCGCTCAGCATCCACACGTCCACGCCTTTGGCCTGCAGGCGCCGCACGACGTCGTGCGCCTCGGGCCTGAGCGAGTCCTCGAGCGCCAGCCCGCACACGGCGCGCCCATCCACCGCGGCCCACACCACCGTCCGGCCTTGGCCCTCGTGATCCACTGCGCCGTCGGCGCTGTCGTCGGCCGTGTCGACGGCAATGCCGTTGTCTCGCATCCATGCCCGGTTGCCCACAAGCACCGTGTGATCGAGGACGCGCGCAGAGAGCCCGCGGCCCGGTACGGCGACAAAGTCGTCGGGCTCGGCGAGCTCGGACACGCCCTCCTGGGCCTCGACGAACCGCACCACGGCCTTGGCGAGGACGTGCTCGCTGCCCCGCTCGGCCGACCCGATCAGTGCGAGCAATTGTCGGCGCCGCTGTCGCTCGTCGGCCTCGGTGTCGACCGCGTCGGCGAGCCACCAATGATCGACGACGGAGAGGCGGCCGCAAGTGAGGGTGCCGGTCTTGTCAAAGACCACTGTATCGATGCGCCGGCAGGCCTCGATGATGGCCCCGCTCTTGATGACCACGCCGTGCTTGGCCGCCACCCCGCTGGCCACCATCACCGCCAGCGGCACGGCGAGGCCGATGGCGCACGGGCACGAGACCACGAGCACCGCGAAGGCGAACTGGAGCGAGAAGGGCACCCAGTGGTCGCCGTCGGTGTCGACAACCTCGAGGGCGCTCACGCAGAGCCATAGGGCCAGCACTGCCAGCGCGAGCAGGAGGACGGCCGGCACGAAATAGGACGCTACGACGTCGGCGATTCGCTGCAGTCGCGGCTTGCCGGCCTGGGCGTCCTCCACCAGTCGGCTGATGGCTGTCACCACAGAGAGGGACCACAGGTCAACACTTTGGAGATCGCTGGCATCGACCGACATGGGGCCGCCAGGGGGCAGGTATACCGGCGAGCGTGCTTTCGGAGGCCGACTTGGTCGCGCGAACGTGGATCGTGCCGTGTTGGTTGATGGTGCCGCCCAGGACGAGGCTGCCGACGCTCTTGCCCACCGGCAGCGACTCGCCGGTGACCAGCGACTCGTCCACAGCGCTGGTGCCAAACACCACCACTCCGTCTACCGCGACCTTGGCGCCCGGCAGCACCTGACGCATCGCCACACGCACGCGCACACTCGAGCATGAGGAATAGGCCATGAAATATGGGAGAGAGACGCTGAGGTTGTAGTCATACCTTGATGAGGTCGCCCGGCTGGATGAGCTCCACGTCCGTCTCTTTCTCATGCGAGCTCGAATCGGCAGCGCTGTCGTCAGCAGCGCCAGGCTCGCTCTGGTGGGGCAGCAGCAGCGCAGTCATGGCCTGTTCGTTGCGCAGGGAGCTGACGACGTTGCAGGCCTTGCCTCGCGCCAGCGCCTCGAGATAGCGACCCAGCATGATCAGCGTCAGCAGGATGGCCGACGTCTCGAAGAACGAGTCACCTACCAACCAAGCCATCGCACAGGCGTTAGCAATTGGTGTGTGGCTGAGGGTTGGGGGCGCTGCTCTCTCACCTTGGAAGCCGGCGCCAGCCATGGCGACGATGACGGCGACGACAGAGTAGACGTAGGCCGTGAGCGTGCTCAGGATGACGAGGGTGTCCATGTTGGCCTTGTGGCCGTACCGCAGTGCGCGGTAAGAGGACCCGTAGAGGGGCCACGCCATGACGAACTGAATCGGCGTTGCCAGCAGCCAGCACACAAACACACTCACAGACAAGCCTGTACACGCGTTGAACGTGTGCGATGCAGAGTGAGTAGATCCAATGAGAGAGGGAGAGTGAAGGAGAGCGAGTGGACCTCGGGTGAGCTCCTCGTCAAAGGCATCGCTGACCGCTGGCAGGTGCGGGAACAGGAACGAGATGAGGAGGACCGGCACGCTCAGGGCGGCGCTCACCCAGAAGCGCCACTGCCACGACCTGACCTGCTTTTGGGCGCGGGTCTTGCCTGCACGCCAAACAAGAGCGCCTCGTGTGAGAAATGGTCAACGGCCCGACCCAAGAGACCACCAGCCGCGCACTACCAGGCTCATCGCGCACTACGGCCACTGAGAGCCCCAGCGCCTCGAGCGCCTCAACGGCCTTGCGAATCCTGGCCTGTAGGTTATATGTGTTTTATGAACGTGAGCGCGCGCAGCTCCTTGTATTTGCAGCTTGCCTGACGAGGTACCTGGGCTGGGCTGTAGTCGATGGTCAGGAGCTGTTTCTTCCGCCTGTAGGCCACGCCAACGATGCCCGGCTGGCGCTCGAGCTCGGCCAGTGCTGCCGGCAGGTCCGCCGCCGCACAACCTGGCAGGGGCGACACGCGCAGGACCAGGCGCGTGGCCGATGCGGGCGATGCCAATTCAGCGCCGAAGCCAAGGGCCCGGATTGCCTTCACAATGACTGTCTCGTCGGTGCGCCGCGAGTCAAAGGTGACCTCGGCCTTGTTGGTCATGGCGCTGAATTACGTGTGGGGTTGGTTGGAGTCAATTGCCGAGGCCTGCGCCTGTCCGCGCTGGGTCAAAGGCGGGATACTAACCTCACCACCACGGCAACGACAGCCGGGTTCCGCCTGAGGGTTCGCTCCACGGTCAGCGAGCAGTCGGCACAGTCGAGCCCGCTCAGGTCCAGATGCACCGTCGCCAGCGCGCCGGCTGAAGGCGCCAGTGGCGGCTGTCGACGAATCGATCAGAACTGCAGTTCTAGCCTCTCGAAATAGAGGTAGATGTGTACCTTCTTCTCCTGCTCGCCATTCACGTCTCGAGAGGCATCGGTGGATGTTCTAGAACTGGTGAGGAGAGACTCCCCGAGTCCTTGCAGACAGCACAGCGCCGCACAACACAGCTGGCGACAGCACTCGTCGGCCTCCAGGCACAGGCGGCAGCACTCGACGGCCACCTCGGCCGCGGCGTCCATAATGGCCTCGCCACCCATCATCTTACCGCTCACGTCCACACCCCACCTGAGCATGGAGTCGCTCAGGCTGTTTGGCATGCCTTCATCACCTCTGCCTTCTTCGAGGTCCCTCTCCTTGCCCTTGCAGCAAGCCCCGCCGACAGTGCATGGTTGTAGCTGGCTACACGGCCTAACAGCTGTCCCCTTCTCGGTAATCTCCACATCGATGGAGGTTTCCTCAAGGCTCGATTTCGACTTGCGCGCGGTAGGGCTGGGGGCGGGTTGCAGGCGCAGCATACCGTAGCGGCGCAGGTAGCTCTTGCCCTGGCTCGCTCCACCAGCTCCAGTCGTGCCATCGATGCAACATCCTTCCTTGCAGCCACTTGTCGTAATCTTGTACTTTTTGGAGGTGGATATGACACGAGGCTTTTCTGTTCCTGTCCGCTTTGGAGCCGATCTTACCGGCCCACTCCCCCACACCACCTTTGGCCGTGCCTTGCCATCCATCACGGAAATTGAAAGCAATAAGATCTTGTGCGAAACCAAATCGACAAATCTTGGGCAGACAATGTTCATTTGAAACTGCAATGTTTATTGAGAGACAAATACAACAACAGTTAAAACAACGTACCTTCCTCAGAAGCTTCTGGCGAACGTGCAAGCCGGCTCAACTTGGCGCTCCGAATGCGACTCTTCCTGCCCAAACACACACGACGTGGCGGTGTTCGGCGGCCATCGCTCGTCGTTGCTCCTTCTTGTCGTACCGTCGTCGACACTCCGTGGCGTGCCTGCATAAACACACGCACAACCCGACACAAGTCCAGTCTGAGCACCTTAACTCAGACTCACACAGGCACAGCAGACGCGGCACGTAGATATCGACAAAGGCAAAACTTGACAAGGGCAAGGGGTGTGCTCATAATCCGTATCTTTAGAAGAGGGTACTGGTGGCCTTGGTCGGTCTGGTGAGGTCGGGTAGTAGGGCGTAGTAGGGTAGTAGGGCGGGTAGTAGTTGTGCGGTGAGGGTGTGGAGAAGAAGATGGCTGACTGGCCTCGCTCGAGACTTTTGAGGCTGATTGTTTGATTGTCAGTGGCTACGATCGTGTTTGCCGATTGAACGTCTAGGAACGCACAAGGGGACTGAGATCTTTGATTGTGCTTGGGCAGGAACAGAATTTCGCAGATATTTCATTTCGTTGACATGCAATCCGCAATTTTCAAATCTGACCCAAGGAATCTTGTGTATACGCTCGGCGATTGGTAGTCTGCGGTTCCGGTGAGGTCACGAGTATAGATCCGCGCGGGTTCTGATCAAACTGCCACGCAGTGAGCCATCTTACGATGGCTGCTTCTACTAGGTTACTCCTTTTGGGATTGTTGCAATGCAATGCAAGGAATGAAGAAAAAGATAAAGAAGAGACTCGGGCTAAAAGGATGCTTAGGTTAGCGGTCGACCACCCTCAAACTCTCGACGTCCATACAACGGCAAATTACGAGGTACAGTCAGACACCTGTCCTTCGCCGAGCTGTGGACATTTCCATCTGCCTAGCCCGCATAACGTGTCATGTTGAGCAGGTGCTCAGGGCTCAGGACAGAGAGTCGACGCCTGTGGAAACAAAGGTCGAAGTGAGATTATTTATCAAGGCCTGTCGCCCTGCGACCTTGCGGTTGCGCACACGCACCCCCACGCAACGCGTTGTGTTGGTAATTGTTAGACATGGCAGGAAGAGGAAGTTGAGAGTCACTGGTGGTGTACTTGTAAGAGGTCCACCCAAAAGACCGCCAGTGGGGCCATGGCCAGGCGCAGGAGCCTGGCCGGCGTTGGGACCCTGCCGTTGGTGTTGCAGTGGGCTGTAGCCGCTGGTCTTCTGAGGGCCGCCAGCCCTGCCAGAGCAATTGATATAGCCGCCCCAAAGGAGCTTGCCGGCTTGCCGGACTGCCAGCAGCGCCAAGGTATCCTCTCAAATGGCCACTGCAGGTTGTGCGCCTGAGGACCACCGACAGGTATCCGCTCTGAGGAGGCTTTCTGTTTGCAGGAAGTTGCTTGCGTGTGCCGTGTACCCAGGGAGGTCCATGAGGCTCGGGCTGTAGGGCTGGAACGTGGAGGTGGGGCCCGCCCCAGAGCCTCACCCCGCCTTGGCTGATGGGAAGAAGTGAGATTGCAAGGACGGAGCAGGACACGCACTGATGAGTCCAGCCCAACGAGAGAAATCGAAAGTAAAGGTTGATTAAGACAGAAGATTACTTAAGCCAGAAGATTAATTTGCAGCAACGGAAGGCCACACGGGCGAATCGATTGGCCCAATTTGGCAAAGATTAAGACATGCGAAATCATTGAATCACAAGGTTTATTGAAGTCAAAAAACAACATTTGGACCAAACGTACCTTCCCTCGAGCGTCTTGCGACCGCATCCAGTTGGCGCTTTGTGTTGACCCTCCTGCCGGAACACGCACAGCCGAGACACAAGTCCAGTCTGAGCATCATCAAACTCTCCAGACTCACAAGGCACGAAGCTCTCGACGGCGGTAACATTTGACAAGGGCAGGGTGGGGGATGCTCATAAGCCGTATCTTTGGTTCTGGCGGCCATCGCTCGTCGTTGCTTCTTCATGTCGTACCGTCGTCGACACTCCGTGGCGTGCCTGCATAAACACACGCACAACCCGACACAAGTCCAGTCTGAGCACCTTAACTCAGACTCACACAGGCACAGCAGACGCGGCACGTAGATATCGACAAAGGCAAAACTTGACAAGGGCAAGGGGTGTGCTCATAATCCGTATCTTTACTGGTGGCCTTGGTCGGTCTGGTGAGGTCGGGTAGTAGGGCGTAGTAGGGTAGTAGGGCGGGTAGTAGTTGTGCGGTGAGGGTGTGGAGAAGAAGATGGCTGACTGGCCTTGCTTGAGACTTTTGAGGCTGATTGTTTGATTGTCAGTGGCTACGATCGTGTTTGCCGATTGAGCGTCTAGGAATGCACAAGGGGACCGAGATCTCTGATTGTGCTTGGGCGGTAGCAGAATTTCGCAGATATCTCCCTCAGTTGACGTGCAATCCAGATCTGAGCCAAGGAATCTTGTGAGCACGCTCGGCGATTGGTAGTCTGCGGTTCCGGTGAGGTCACGGGTATAGATCCGCGCGGGTTCTGATCAAACTGCCACATCAATAAGCCATCTTCTAAGATCGCACATCGACATAGGCAATGGCCACGCATAGCCTTACTCTTCTTTTTCTAATTCAAAGATTGTACTTTTTGAGACTGTTGCAATGCAATGCAAGGAATGAAGCAACAAAAAGAGAGGCTTAGATAAGCGGCCAACTGCTCTCGAGGTAAGGTCACCTGTCCTTCGCCGAGCTGTGAACGTTCCATCCACGTAGCCATCAACATAATGCGTCCAGTTTGCAAGCAGGGCGTGGTGAAAAGGTGAACAAGATCGAAGTGATATATATTTATTGAGGCCTCTACTCGCTATCATCGTCGCCTTCATCTGCCTTGGGCTTTGCTTCATGCTTCTTACGGGCGTCCTCGAGCTTTTTCTTCTCTACGCGGGTGGGCATGGAGAACGCTCCCCCGGTCTTCTGGGCGCACACAGCGCAGTCGCTCTTGCACTTGGAGAGGGCACACCGCTCGCAGAAGAAGTGGCCGCACTTGGTCTTGACCGGGTCCGTGAACGCCTTACGGCACACGTAGCACGCAAAGGGGATCTCCTCGTCGTCCTCGTCATCGGCACCGTCGCCGGCCTCGGCGTTCTGGCTGTGGGCCTTCTGCTTCTGCTGCTCGTTCCAGTCCCGCTCCATCTCCCATCCGCTCTTGTAGTCGCCGCGATCGTGCATGAACTTACAGCTGTCGCCGAATCCACAGTAGCCTGTACGAATCCCAAGCCAGTCGGTCAAAACATGCACGGCTCACCCAAAGTGCGTCGACGCGTACCAGTTTCCTTGTAGTCCTTGCAGATATCGGGCTGGTAGTCCCACCGCGAAATGGCGCGTGCATAGAGCGAAGCGCGCACTGGACCCGCGCGGATGCCCGCGCCCTTAATCTGACCAGAGGTATCGCCCGGGTCGATATACTGCGTGTAGTTGGCCTGTCCTCTGTACACCTTCTTGTTTGAACCTGCCAGCGCTGTACGTTCGAGAAGAGGGTTGTGTTAGACATCTACGCCAAGTATCACAACGGGAGAGACGCACCTTCTTCCTGCTGCAGCTTTTTGGCGCGCTCGGTGATGGCTGTCGCGTCTCGGTCGCGCTCCGTCTCGGTCTCCAGCACGGCCGTTGCAATAGCCATCTTGGGCACGGCAGGACCCTGCACAACAACAAACACGTAAGGGGTGCACACCGGCGGATGGATGAAAAGCGGGCGTACAGCTGAGCGAGTAGATTCCCAAGTGCCGGGCACGTCCTCTTCGGGCCGTGGCTTCTTGCGATCTTTGGTGGAGGATGTTAGAGGCTTGCCAGCCCTCTTTCGCATGTTGCCTCCCGGCCGCCCCTTTCGTGCTTTGAAAAATGCGCACACTCCGCCCTCATCCTCATCATCCTTTGCATTCTCGTCAATCTTTTTTGCATCTTCTATTTGCTGTTTAAGCTCTTCGGCGCTCATTTTGATCTTGCCGATGGTGTTGGCGAAGCACGGAAGAGTTGCCTGTGGTTCTTTTCCACGCCTTTTCTGGCTGACGTTATTGAGAAATCAAGAGGAAAAGTATTCTGTCTTTTGTGGTGTTCTCTGCCCCGAAGAATTTCTTCAACACAAGTACTCTTACTAACCACATCATCGAGAGCTGCAACACCTAGAATGATCGCGACGCGAGGGGACAACGCATGTGCTCCTTCATTCATCCGTCTACTGGTGATTGGCGGGAAACCGTTAGACGCAGGCAAACCCTGCCTCTTCGGGGCCTTCGTCTTGGCGTCTTATGTTTTCTTATTTTTGTTTACGCCCAGGCCAGCAACAAGCAACCGGTCTCACAGTGAACAAGGATGAGTACACCCGACCAGCTAACTGACGTGTTTGCGAAGCGTGTCCTGCCTCTATCTGCACGAAGGAGCTTCGTAGGAGGCGGCAGCAGCACTCAAGAGAAGTGCGGAAGCTGCGTAGAGGTACACCCGCTTCTCGGGCATGTCTGTGTCGGTATCGCTACACGATGTAACTTTTCGACCTCCTTCAGTTGCAAGGCAAGCTCGAAGCCAGCCAAAACCTTGTGCTGCAACTCAAGAGCAAGCTCGTAGAGGGCAAGAAGGAGCAAGAAATGAGTTCGTACTCTTGCCACTTTGCAAACGACACCGCTGCTCTTGACAATGGCGAGCACTACGTCTTGAACACGCGCAGTGAAAAAGAAGCACACGGAGATCAACAACGACATCATCCGCGGGAACGTGAGGCTCCAGAGCAGATATCCTTAACATCCTTGATCCTTGCTTGATTGTTTTAGCTTCCATATTCGCCTCAACTCGCGTAATGTACATGAACTGCAAGCAAGGATCAAGGAGCTTACTCAGGACCGCGATGACCTGTTGCGTCAGGCAGTCAAGCGTGAGAAAGAGATCGTCGCGCTGAAGGTGCTTCAGACTTGGTCAGCCCGTTCCACTAGAGGAGCCTAACATGATCGTTCGACTCAGGCGGAGAGCACTGCAATCAAGGCCGTCAACGGCGAGATGATGCAAGTGCTGGATCGCCGCTTGGCACCTCAATTGCTGGAAACGCGCGAGCTGAAGCGGAGGTTTGCAACGAACTCATCTCCACTTCTACAGGATATACAGGCGCGGTGCGTTGTCGTCTCAGATTAGGCTGTTGGTGCGCTAGCGCTTACTCGCGTTTGTAGGAGCACTATCTTCAGTCCGGGAGTATTTCCCGTGACCAACGCCGACCTGAAAGAACCGCTGAAGGGGAGCGATGACCGCACTCGCGTCTCACTCCTGGCGCGCCTCAAGGCTCGTCGTGACTCGGCGAAGCGTGCAGAGGAAGCCGCTGCGGAAGTCGAGGAGAAACAGATAGCTGCTCCCCTTCGTCCACCGCTTGCGAGACCGCGATCGGATTTAGAGAGCGAAGACGACACCGCCGAAGACGCTGACGAAGCGCTACTCCGCTGGCGGTATAGCTGGAGAAACTTCTTCGACGAAGAGAACACAGCGACCACACCTACGACGAGCCCCAAGAGGAAAGCGGATCCCGGCAGCATCGCGGGTAACAGTCTCAAGACTCCAAAGCGAGTGAAACGTGAGTGGAAGACGAGAGGCCGCTCTTCTTCTGAATCGGAGGACTCCTCTTCGCGTACCCCTTCTAGACCTTCCCGTTCGGCGAAGACCAAGATTATGAATCTGCGTGAGCCGCGTCTCGGTGGCAAGCTGCGCCCTGGCTATCCTGGAACTTTCGACCTTGACGGTGCAGTGCCTCATTGGCGCGACCGCGATTCGACAAGCAGCGAATCTAAGCTACGAACTCCTCGCAAACCTCCTCGAAGCCTTGCAGAGCTAGGACAGATGAAGACTCCGCTGAAGACGCCGCTGAGTCGTACCGAAACGAAGGCCAAGACTCCCCGAGACGAGCAGACTTCTCACAAGACCCCGAGGAAGAGGGATGCGTCAGACGTAGAGGTCACTGAGGACGATGGCTTCCGTTACTTCATCAAGGCCACTCCCTCGACCGTTAAGAGTTCGCTACCCGCTCAGCCCCTTAGCCCTTACGACAACTGATTTTCTAAACCCCGACAAACAGCGAAGCGGCTCTCGTCGCGCCAGCCCTCTGTATGGGACTGATCAGGTGGCGGTGACAACATCAGCCATTGCCCCAACTCCAGACTCTCTGTTCGTGTTCGTGGTCTCGACTTGTCATCGGTCGCTGCGGGGAATGGCAGCGAAATTCGACATGGAAAGGAAAAAGAAACATGTTTTTGCTTTTCTTTTTATCAGTTGTTTGTTTTTGTAGTTCCGGCCGTGGTGAAGGCCAACAACTTATTTCTTGCGCTCATTTTTTCATCAAACGAACTATTTTTTTGCCGGTGGGCTGGTTGTGTAATTTTTATTATTTTATTTATTTAATTCTGGCAAATGGGTGGTTACGGGGAGGACGGGCTGCTGCCCAAGCAGCGGTCGCAAGCGTGGACTGCCGGCCGCGTGTTGCAAGTGCTCACCACACACAAAGCGCAGACCAGTACGTGACCTTAAGCGCGCAGTGCGAGGCGGTTGCTAATGTGTGCACTCTCCTCCAAACAGCGCTGTGCTACTACGGCTGCTTCCTCGCACTGGGCCTGGCCATTTCCGCCTTGGGGCCGTCTCTCCTCGCGCTGGCCAATAACACCGGCAGCACCGTATGCGAGCTCTCGTGCCTCTTCCTACATCGATTGGGCTAAGGCCTGCTCGTCATCGCTGATGGCCGCGGCAACATGCAGGTGGCACAACTGGGCTACGTGTTCTCCGCGCGGTCAGTGGGCTACCTCTTCGGATCGATGGTGGGCGGTCCCCTCTTCGACAAGCTCGACGGCAACAAGCTCCTCGCCGTCGCCCTCTTTCTCACCGCTTTGGGTACTCAGCGCCCTCCCCCTCACCACAAACCTTCCGCATTCCCCAAGCCCCGTCAATGCGAGCTCAAGCGATCGAGACTCAGGCAACGCCTTGATCCCGATGGTGTCCAACGTTTGGCTGTTGGCCGGCCTGGCCACTTTGATCGGCCTCGCGTACGTGCTCGGCCGTTCCTTTACCTCTACGCCACCTCTCTTCTCTCTCCTCCCTACGCACCACCTCACCGTCGCACGCTCGCGGGCCAGGATGGGCTTCTTGGACACGGGCGGCAACGTGAGCATCATCTGGCTGCACGGAGACAACGTCGGTCCCTATCTCCAAGGTGAGTCCCCCCCTCGCCTTAGGGGCAGCACAGCGATTAAGCCTGACTGTCATGTCCTACCTCACACGCGTTGTCCCCAAATCCAGCCATGCACTTCAGCTTCGGATTGGGCGCTTTCGTGGCTCCGATGGTCGTCGGTTGGTTCATCGACGTGCACGACGGCGACCCCACCTGGTTAGCCCCCCCCCCCCAAAACCCCATCACCCTCGAGCCCACGAGGCCACCTGGCCTCAGCCCTGACTCACCCCGTGAGTGTCGCATTCGTTTGCCCTCACAGGGCTTTCTGGGCCATCAGCGTGTGCATGGCCGTGCTGCCCCTCTGGCTGCTCTTCTTGGGCAGCGCGCCGCGACGCCCAGGCGAGGAGAAGGAACAGGGAGCCACCTTGCCTCGCGAAAAGGTTCGAGCCGCTCGCCGCCTCATCAACCTCGCTCCTCTCTCTCTCTCTCTCTCTCCCAGAGGCAACTCTGCAGAGGAGCTGACCCGCTGGGCCACCTTCGTGGCGATCAGTTCATCGTCATGGCGACCGGTCTCTTCCTGCTGGTCTACGTGGGCGCCGAGGTGAGCGCGGGCGGCTACCTGTACGCCTACGCCGTGATCCGGGACCTGGCGACCGAGACCTCGGCGGCCTTCCTGACCTCGCTCTTCTGGGGCGCCTTGACGTTGGGTTCCGCGCCCTTCCCGAAAAGAACTACCGCTCGGCTCACCCTGCTGCTGTCCTGCGCTCATCGACGTCTTTTCTTGTCTCGTGATGGCACACGCGCGTCGCTCGTCGTGTCAGGGCGATTGATCTCGATTCCCGTCTCGGTGTACCTCTCCGCGGCCCAGATATTGGGTGTCCTCATGTGCGGCTGCATCGCTAGCAACCTGCTTATGGTCGTCTTCAACAGCTCCTCCACCGTCCTTTGGCTTGGTCTGCCTTCTCTCTCTCTCTCTCTCCTTTGGCTTCGTGTTCTCACTTGCCTCTCTCTCTCTCTCTCTCTCCATGTACTCGCAGGGACGTTCCTGTACGGCCTCTCGATGTCATCCGCATTCCCTACGGCCATCCACATGGCCGAGGCCTACGTCTCCCTCACCGGTAAACAACCTGTTGCGCTCTCGTCACTCTCATGTCGCTCACGTCCGCCACCTCACACACACACACACACACACACACACACACACACACACACACACACACACACACACACACACACACAACACTTAAATTAAAGGTCAAATCACGAGCGTGATGGTGGTAGGCGCGTCGATCGGCGAGATGCTGATCCCGCTCACGGTGGCCAACGTTTCCTTCCACTGGTACAGCCCGGTGACGTTCCTCTACATCCTGCTGGTCTGCTCCGTCGGCGGGCTGGTCATCTACGGCGCGCTGCTGGTCATCGGTAGGCCGCTGGCCGAGGCAAAGCGGGCGAGCGGGTCTGCGGTTGTCGCCGAGGTGGACCAGGAGGAGCTCCTCCCAACCGGCGGGCTCGACAGCACCGCGGCCTACGGGACCTTCGACAAGGAGCACCGCTAGCGGGCCAAGCCCGAAGGCCCCACGTCAGCTCACGATATTATCATTGCAATAGTAATTGTGCTCCACACCATTAAAGGATGAGAGAAAAGAAAGAGAAAGAAAACGGAGACACGAAAGAGCGAAGGGTGAGACACTTGGGCTCGGGGCATTACTTTAAGAAGTAAAGAACAGGAGAGACGGCCAAGAACAGGCACGGTGTCATAACAGTTTCTCGCCGGGCTGCCAACCACAGACTTACACTGCAAACCAAGGAGCCATGGCACGCGACGATGTAGAAGAGGACAAACAGGCAACAGAGCCGCTCACCGACTATGCCGAACCGTGGAGCGCCGGCAGAGTGCTACGAATACTGGCCTCGAACAAGGCCCAGACGAGTACGTCCTCTTCACCTCCGAGCTCTCCACACCTTCCGGAGCTCGCAAAGCTCCCCGCAAAGTAACTCCGCGACGATGCTATGTGCTGCCACTGTATGCGGCGTTAGTTGCCTATCTGATACCCGATTGGCCGCTCATGTACCTGCAGCGCTGTGCTACTATGGCTGCTTTCTGGCGCTGGGTCTGGCCATCGCCGCGCTCGGTCCGGCTCTGTTGGCTCTGGCAGAGAATACTGGCAGCTCGGTACAGAGCCCATTCCTTGTAAAACAAATAGCGGTACCAGTGTAAAGCTGAAATGACATGATGTAAAGGTGGCGGCGATGGGCTACGTGTTCTCTGCGCGATCAGTGGGCTACCTCTTCGGATCGATGGTGGGCGGTCCCCTCTTCGACAAGCTCGACGGCAACAAGCTTCTCGCCGTCGCCCTCGTTCTCACAACCGTCGGTACCACTACTCTCCTCCTTCCTCATGCTGACGAGTCGTTTGGTCTCTGCAAGGGGCTGTCGCTTAACAGTTGGCTGTTTGTCACATTGCAGGGACGGCCCTCATCCCAGTCGTCTCTGACATCTGGTTGCTCGCCGCGCTGGTCACTTTAGTCGGCCTTGCGTGCGTGATCACATCTTCTTCCGATTCGAGTTTTGACTGGCGTGACACACACAACTCACGCACACGCACCACAGGATGGGCTTCCTTGACACCGGAGGCAACGTGAGCATCATCCGACTGCATGGGGACAACGTAGGACCGTATCTTCAAGGTAACCCCTGTCCTCGAACTTCACACTGTGTGACCTCACCGGCAACGATGGTGTCCCCTCCATTCCAGCGATGCACTTTAGCTTCGGTTTGGGCGCCTTCGTGGCCCCGATGGTCGTGGGCTGGGTGATCGACATCCATCACGGCGATCCCTCCTGGTACGCCTCTCCCTCACCGACGCCACGTAGCACTACACGACGCGTTTTTTGGTGTTCCTTGGCCTCAAGGGCGGCGAGCGTTGCAGGGCCTTCTGGGCGATGAGTATCGGCATGGCCTTCCTGCCCATGTGGCTCCTCCTGCTCGGCAGCGCGCCGCACAAGACTGAAGAGACCGAGCTCAAGGCCGCCATCTCGCCTCGGGAAAAGGTAGGAGACCCCCCCGGGCGCTGGCCAATCGCCGGTGATCCTCCTTGGCCGGCCTCCTCATCTATCGGCCTCCTATCCGCGGTTGCAGTTCATCGTCCTAGCCGCGGGCCTGTTCCTATTGGTCGACGTCGGAGCCGAGGTGACGGCCGGCGGCTACCTCTATTCCTACGCCGTTCTGGAGAATCTGGCCACCGAGACCTCGGCCGCCTTCCTTACCTCCGTGCTCTGGGGCGCGCTCACCCTCGGTCTGCCCTCCCCTCTCCCTTTCCTATACAGAGCAACGTTCGATCAGCTCGAGGTCTAACGCGGCAACGCCTCGCAACAGGACGACTAATCTCTATCCCGGCGTCGCTATACTTCTCGGCGGCGCAGATACTGGGCGTGCTCATGATCGGCTGCGTCGGGAGCAACCTGCTCATGGCTGTATTCAGCGATTCGTCGACCATCCTGTGGCTCGGTACAGCACACCCCACTTTAACCTGGGAGAGCACCATGTTTTTCGCATGTGACACACCATGCTCATCGATGGCGCATTCTTTCATTGTCACCTGCAGGCGCGTTCCTCTATGGTCTCTCCATCTCATCGGCCTTCCCCACGGCCATGCACATGGCCGAGGGCTACATCACGCTCACTGGTAAGCTCACCCATCTTGCTCTGGCTGCCCTCACCAATATCTAAACAACGCACAGGGAGCATCACGAGCGTGATGGTGGTGGGCGCATCGCTCGGCGAGATGCTGATCCCGCTCACGGTGGCCAACGTCTCCTTCAACTGGTACAGCCCGGTGACGTTCCTCTACATCCTGCTGGCCTGCTCCGTGGCCGGCCTCCTCATCTACGTCTCCATGCTCGTGGTGGGCCGTCCGATCAAGAAGGACCCGCATCACCGCAGCCACTCTGGCATCATCGTCGAAGAGGAGGACGAAGAGGAGTACCTAGGCGGAGGCGGCGAGGCCTGGATGTCGCTGGCCAGCCAGTACCAACAGCAAGACGGCGCCTATGGCACCTTCACCAAGGACCGGTCTGCCTGAGCCCACAAACAATACAAGCCAACAATTTAATCAATCAACACCAGGGAGACGACGGCAATAGAGATGATGATCGACCATTCCACTGTAACGCGTCAGTGCTCGGGAGCAGGTTGGTTCCCAGACAACCGTGAGCCCACTGCCGCCGGACACAAAATATTTCTATTAAATTAGATAAGTTGGTATCTTGTTGAAAACGAGCACACGACGGGAAGGCGAGCGGCGCCACCTGGAGGAAGGGGCGGCCTTCATTCTTCCGCAAGAATCCTTGACCCTTTTTAATGGCAGAAATAGTGATTTCCTCCGCCGATTCGTCGTTCGATGAGGTGCTGTCTGATGGCAGCGAGGAGCCAAAGCAACCAGGAGGGGGAGGCAGCCTGCTGAACCAGC
Organism: Acanthamoeba sp. SK_2022b; assembly: GCA_027943245.1. Lineage (NCBI taxonomy): Eukaryota > Discosea > Longamoebia > Acanthamoebidae > Acanthamoeba > Acanthamoeba sp. SK_2022b. Next base: position 34,015 of record JANDJZ010000032.1, read on the forward strand.
TGCAGGGCGATATGCGCCCTGTAGAGGAATACGTGGGCCAATACGTACAGCCACCATTTAAATATTTCTATTAAAGTTATGATTTGCTGTTTTTTGTATTATTATCACATAATATTAAATCCCTTTTTTGGCCAAGTATTTTTGAAAAGATAGCAAATAAATATTTTAAAAATATTAACCAATTATGTATCTCTTTGGCACACAGCAACTAGGAAAAATTATCGGCAAGGGCGGCTTTGGCACCGTGCACAAGGGACGCAACCTCAACACCGGTACGTGCTCCTCTCTTTTGCTGTTCGCGCAACGCAACCGCACGCTGCCTTCTTGTCGCTTTCTTACGATCCTTTGGCCACCCTCTTAGGCGAGATCGTGGCGGTGAAGTGCTTCCGAGCTGAGAAGATCGCCAAGGAGAATTTGTCGGAAGTGATGGTACACATGCACACCTCTGCCTGTCTCTCTCTTTGTCGCCGTGTCCTGTCCTAGCGTTGGTTCCATTCCTTTTGCTCATTTTCTTGCGCCTTTCTCTCTCTCTCTCTCTCTCTCTCACACACAAACAAAGGGAGAGGCCGAGCTGCTCACGCGCCTGCAGCATCCCAACATCGTCAAGTTCTACGGCTATGTCAAGACCAGACATTTCCTGGTACGCCCCCCTTCAAAAGGCCTGCTCTTCTCTCTGCCTCCGTTTGGCCGGTTGGCTGACGCTGCCACGTCTAGTATTTCATATTAGAGTACCTCGAAGAGGGATCGCTGAGCAAGGTGCTGTCGGATTTTGGAGTCATTCCCGAGAAGCTGGCCGCCTTCTACATCGATCAGGCGCGTCTTCTCTCCCTGGCCTTTCCTCGTTTACGTTCGGGAGGCTCATCACGGTCTACCCCGTTTGCCCCAACAACATCTACAGATATTGCAGGGACTGTCCTACCTGCACGCTCGGCGAGTGATTCACAGAGACATCAAAGGGTGCGCCCTATCTCTTTTTTTTTTTTTTTTTGATTTTTATATATATATATATATATTATTTTCTTATTTACAATTTATTGAATTGCGCAGGTCAAACCTCCTCATCGCGAAGACGGGCGAGGTCAAGTTGGCCGACTTTGGCGTGTCGGCCCAGCTCAACGAAAGCGAAAAGCGTTTCTCCGTCGTTGGCACTCCCTACTGGAGTACGCGCCAGCCCATCACGCCAACACACACGCACACACAGACATCTAACGAATGAATCTTGACAGTGGCCCCCGAGGTCATCGAAATGAGTGGTCACTACACGGAATCCGACATCTGGTATAACCCCCTCCCCTTCACCCACGCCCTGCTCGCATTTATCTCGTGCGCGCTCTCTCTCTCTCTCTCTCTCTCTCGCTCATATTTATATTGGTCGCTGTTGGCCAAAATGTCAATTGCTGCAGGAGCGTGGGCTGCCTGGTGCTGGAGCTGGTGACGGGCCAGCCGCCGTACTACAACCAACCGGCCATGGCCGCCATGTTCCGCATCGTGGCCGACAGCCACCCACCGCTCCCGCCCAACATCTCGCCCGTACGTCCCCCCCCCCCCAAATTCCTCCTCCTCTTGGTGAGTTGCTCGTTGGCCAGCCTGACCCCGCGCAACTCTCCCCGGCGCGCAGGATTTGGCGGACTTCCTGCTCAAGTGCTGGCGCAAGGACCCGCTGGAGCGGCCGACCGCCAAGGAGCTGTTGGACCACCCGTGGCTCAGTATCGCTCGGCAGAGCGCCGTGCAGGCCGGGGTGCTCCCCCCATCTGATTTCTGCACTGCACGCTCCCCGCCTACTCATATTCGTTTGCGTTTGCGTAACAGGGCACGTCTTTGGAGACTGCCAAGTCGTGGATCGAGGATCACAACAAGGACAAGAAAGAGGCAAACGAACACGACAGGCGAAGGGAGTCGGAGGACGGCACGACGACGGACGATGAGAGCCCGGTAGCAACGATGTACATCAAGTCCAAGCCACGGACGAGCGACACAGAAGACGACAACGACGACGGCACAGGCGAGGAGAGCGAAGACGACAAGAATAACTCCGTGCGGATCATCCGCAAGCGCGACCTGCTCAACACGGCGCCCCCTCCTTTAACTCCGAGAAGCGCCTCCAAGCACGCGAGCGAGAAAGAACGAAAGGAGAGGGAGAAAAGAGAGAAGAAAGAACGAAGGGAGCGGGAGAAGCGGGAAAAGAAGAAGGCCAAGCAGGACCGGAAGGGCGGGAGCCTCATCGTGCGCGGCAACGAAGGGCAGTCAGCGGCCGATGCGACCGCGGGCAGCAGCGGGCTGGCCAGCAAGCGGTCGCGCACGCAGAGCCTCGATCGCCTGACGCCCGCCCTGGCGGACCCGAGCCCTCCACCGACGATCATGATGCCCGCGGCGTCCAGCAACCGCGGGCCGACGGCCGCCGTCTCCGAAGCCGCCAAGAAGCTCTGGCTGCGCCTCGACGAAGAAATGAAACGCAGCTCTCAAATCAAAAAGGTGCTGCGTTTGCGTGTGCGTGTGGTTATGTGCAAAGGCTGACAACTTGGCGCGGGTCGACAGGAAATGGATGCGTTGCGGCGGGAGCTGGAGCAGATGCAAGCAGAGAAGAATGATCTGCGGGTGAAGCTGGCCGAGATCCGCACCAAGAACGAGGAGATCGCCACGCTCGCCAAGGCCAGTCTCGACTCCACGCTCAGTCACGACAAGCGAGAGAAGATGCAGCGTCGCCTGGTCACCCTCCTCAGTACCGTCTCCCTTCCAGCGATGCTGTGCGTGCACGTGCGCGCGCGTGTTGTGGCGGCTGACAGTGACGGCGTGATGTGACAGAGGAGAACGAGAAATCAGGTTCGCTAGAGTCGATGACCGCCGCCGACGCGATCATGTGGACGTCGCCCAAGGGCAGCAAGAAGGCGCTACTGGGTGCGTCGTCGCGGCTCATCGGCGCCGAGCGTAAGAAGCGGGGCGGCAAGGCCAGCTGGCTGCGCGGTGGGGGCAGCGGCGGGGAGAGTCCGGAGCCGGTGCCGGGCGCTGGGGGGTCGTTTGATCACTCGCTCGCGCCCTCTCTCGACACGACTCCTTCGTCGCGCGAAAGCCTGCGGCGCAGTGGGTGACCTCAACCGGTAGATGACAACGATAAGAAAAGAAAATCACCAAAATCAAGATAATTTCGTCATTGCTTATTTTGTTCGGTCTTTCCCTATTAGGCAAATAATGATATATTTTTTGATTTTCTATCGTTCTTGTACCGAAGCTCCCACGAGAGTTCTGTCAACGATACGGAGGAAGTGGAAACGCGACGAAGTTGTCAAGAAGAAAAAGAACATCAAGGTGCCCAATGGGCAGCGTTATGGTGCAGTGGAAGCGAGTTTCAAGAGGTACATTCTGCCTTTTGCTGCCTCGAATCGATCTACGTAGCACCTCCCCAGCCCCTCACCTGGCACTCACAGTCACTCATTGTGCTTCAGTGGAGGCCCTGGTCCGCTCTCTGAATCCCACGAGAAAGAAGCACCTGCTAGTGGTCCTCTACGCTGTCCTTCTCCTTGGCGTACTTACCACACCTTACTTCCTCTATGGCCCATTCGCCCCTTCCGAACACACCAATGAATGGACTCGACGAGAAGACTTTCCTCAACAGCTGCGATTGTCCTTTGGGTAAGGGCTCCGCTGCCTCCCTGGTGCATCTTCCCGCAGTCTGATGATCGCTCTCCAGAGAGAAGGAGCATGAACGGACAGTGACCTTCTCAACACCAATCAACGGGTCAGCCTTCGTCACCTACGGTACGACGAGCGGTCATCATGACCGCTCGTCCTTTGCGGAAACCCTTTTCTTTGAAGAGGAGAACGAACAGGGACTCCATTGGATACACTGGGCAAAACTCAAGGTATCTTCACTCTTGCTGTTTGCCAGAGCCCATTGAGCCTGACAAGGGCGTCGCAACTGCTCCACGCGGGTGCTGAAGGGTCTGAGTGCTGGGACAACCTACTACTACTCTGCCCGTCTCGACAACCACTCATCGCCAGAGTACTCATTCTGGGTGCCGGCCACAGGACCCATGAAGTTCATCGTGTTCGGCGACCTCGGGTTCGTCGGGGGCGGAGGCACCGTTGACCGTATTCGACAGGAGGAGGTCAAAGTTCCTTCCTGTGGTTGCTTGAGCGATGCAATTCCCAACCTACAACGCACACACCTGCAGATTACTGGGGAGGTGCTGCCGACGGCGGTAATTCACACTGGCGATATTGCATACCACCTGAACCAAGCCAAAGGGATGGTTCGTCTTGGCTCACAAAAACAACTCTCACCATCGCCATCACCTTCAACGCAGCCACTCACTGGATTGATTTATGGTCGTGCGAACAGCTGGGAGACCTCTTCATGCAGATGGTGGAGCCGATCAGTGCTAGAGTACCCTACATGACATGCGTGGGCAACCATGACCGGGGCTATATGCACCTCTACCGCCACTATGTCAAACGCTTGTATGCCCTGTGTTGCCATGTCGTTATGTGATGGTTATTTGCGAAATCACTCAACCTCGTACACCTTGCCCAGCCGGATGCCAGGAGCCGCAGAGCAGAATGGCAACATGTGGTATAGCTGGGACGCGGGTTTGGTGCACTTCATTGCTCTCACCACAGATCACATCGACGACCACGTCGAGTCCGTGGTTGCTGAGCAGAGGGCGTGGCTCATCAATGACCTTGAGCAGGCCCAACAGAACAGGTGACCAACGCAACGCGCGTCAATTTTGCTTTCCCTCACACACACACCCCACACACACACACACCCCACACACACACACCCCACACACACCCCACACACACCCCACACACACCACACACACACACACACACACACACACACACACACACACACACACACACACACACACACACACACACACACACACACACACACACAACTTTCTCTTGGGAATTGCCGGCAGAGCTAATTAGGGGCTAACAGGGCTCAGCGACCTTGGATCATCGTGTACGCACACCACCCGATGTACTGCTCTAACTCGGGAGAGTACTGCTCGCTAGATGCGCCAGTCGTGCAAGCAGCCTTGGAGGAGATCCTGTACCAGTACGGGGTAGACGTACTTCAAATATTCTCTTGCCCTGGACTTTACTAAAAACATCCCTTCTTTCGGCAGGTCGACGTCTATATAAGTTCTCATCAACACTCCTATGAGCGATTGTGGCCTGTGATGAAGGGTAAAGTCCTGGCCTACCACTACAACAACCTCCAGGCGCCCTTCCAGGTAATCTCGGGCAGCGGCGGCTGTCCTTTGGTGGCCGGCTTCTGTTTCGACCCCACCTTTGGAGCTCGAGGTACACTTCGCTCAAGTTTTAGCTGCAGGCCGGGCCACAATGTTGAATCTGATTTTCTCGCTTAGGGTTGTGGTCAGCCTTGCGCTGGTGGTTCCCCGCAATGACGGGCTACGACCGCATGGTGGTTCACAACTCGACGCACCTCTCGTGGGAGCACGTTCTCTCGGGCAGTGGCTATGTCGTGGATGCTGTCACCATTGTGCAGTCATCTCATGGACCATACGCTTCCGTCTCATAAACCAACCTTGCACCTGCATCGCTGAAAGAATACTACTTGGCAACAAGTGAGTCTCAGATAACGGTCGGATCAACAGGCAAATTAGACTTTACCGTAGCACGCGTTAGACGATAACTTGGGCGAGCTGCAACACAGTAATCGGCGGAAACAGGATGTCATTTCATGTGAGAAGGGCAGTGGCATCTAGTGCCAGGCAAGCTTGTTGCAATTACTTATGGAGCAATGATGTGCTGATGTCTCCCTCAATCTGAGCAACACAGACATTGATAAGCTTTTTTCATTAGGAGAGATCAAGCTCAAGACTTCTCTAGGTGGAAGGACCCATCATCTTCCTCCAACCAGTTGACCAAGGCCTGATACTTCAAGGTTCAGAGGTCAAGGATGTTGGCGTTACCACCGTCAACACTATATTGGTGTATTACTAATGAAATCTGCAGAGAAACAGTAGTTTCTCTGCAGGTACATATCAGGAAGCCTGTGTTGGTGGAAGCGCTGAGTTACACCGAAAGCTGGGGGCCAGCACTCTCAAGCTATGACCAGATGGCCATCCAACTGCATCCAGTAGAGCGCCCAGATGGCGCTCCCTGCAGTGCCACCATCACTGAGCAATGTGTGCCTGCAACTGCACTTACTTAACTGCATTCCTCTCCTCTGTAACTGTATTGGTTCATCACACAATAAACCCTCCTTTCCATAGCCGTTCTCTATGCACCAAAGGATTCCATTCTGAATAAGAGTAAAATATGGATTCTAAGAAATTGACCGTAATCGAATTCAGCTAAATGTAGGAGCGACGGCATGTAATGTGCACTCAACCGCCAGAAGAAGAGACGATCGTGTGAGGTAAGAGCTGATGTACTTCGAATTGGTGGTAGCGGGCGTGGAGGCAGGTGACCTGGGGTGGCTTCTCTCCAAGAACCCAGCGAGCGCGTACGCCGCCCAGTTGCGCGGCGGCCGCACCGTCCAAGGCCAGTGGCTCAAAAGGTACACCTCCCGACCCCTCACCTTCTTCGCCGGCTTCTTCCAAGGAGCTCGCTTACTCCCGGATGCGTCTCCAGCGGGACCGACGCAGCGTCGCAATCGCTGCTGTCTGCGGGTGAGGGCGCTGTGACCTACGCCGTCAAAGTGCGAACGGACCCGGTGCAGTTCATGGAACTCATCAAGAAGGAGAGCATCGGCAGCTACGTTATGTCGCAGCTCTCATGCGTGAGCCCCTTCACGCTGCTCGGCCTCAAGGAGGTGTTCCGGTCCGTGCTCCAGTCCAAATTCCCGCCAGAGGCCGCCACGATCAAGGACACCCCGCTGCGCTTGCGCGCCGTGCTCGGGCCGTGGGCCCGCGTCACCGTCGCTCGCATGCGCGGTGTGCTGCGCGAGCTCGGATTCAACAACGTCTACCCGCTCGGCGATCTGCCTGTCGAGGCCAAGCCCACACTCTCGGGCCCGCACCAGGAATGCATCGGCCAGCGGTACGACCGTGCCTGTGCCGCATGAGCTCCGCCATCAACTCACCTGCTCGCTCTCTCACCATTGTCCTGTGACGCCTCCCAGGATGTTCGTGATGGAGGCGGAGAGCATGAAGGTAGCCGAGTTCATCCAAAAGATCTACGTGGCCAGTTACCAGCTCACGCGACGAATGGACGTCAACTACCAGCCCGGCGAACGCAAGGAGGTTCGCTCCGCCCTCTCAATCTCCCCTCCCTCGTTTGCAATGCGTGGCATGATGTGTCCTGAGTGAGTAATACACGCATTGCCGCATGTAGGCGGTGAGAGTCTATGCAAAGGACTGGTCGCAAGGGCTGACCGGAAGCATTCGCCGTCTGATATTGGCTGAGTACGGCAACTCGAGCGCGGGAGGTGAGGTCGACAAGTCAAAGGCCAAGCCAAAGAGGGCGGGCGGCGGCAAGAAGGCGGCCGCAGTGGCCATCGATGCCGTCGGCGCACCGGAGAACGAACCCAGCAAGGCGAAGGCCGAAGCAGAGGACGACGAAGTAGAGGAGGACATGGCCGAGGTGGCGGACGACCTCAACGAAGACGCAGAGGATCAGGAGGACGAGGAGGAGGAGAGCAGCGCACTGGGCGTCAGCGAGGCCAAGCAGGCCGCCCTCCAGCGCAAGTTCGCGAGGCTGCCGAGGGAGGTGAGGGAGCGCGAGGCCGCGGAGGGCCGCCTGCACGACAAGCGGCACGCGTTCATTCTCGGGTGGCTCAAGTCCTTCTACGACCGAGCCGACGCCCCCTATGTCGTCGGTACGAGGTGCCATGGCCTGGCGGTCAATTATTGTCTGACTCATGAGCGATGTCCACACACACGCACGCGTGAGAGTAGACTACGGGTGCGCGCAGGGCCAGCTGTCGGAGAAGATGCATTATGCTCTTCCCAAGGCGACGATCGTGTCGTGCGACGCCAACGGGACCGTGTTTGGCTGGCGCGTGTTCCGCAAGAACCGAGCAATCAAGACCGTGCATTGCAACCTGGTTCACCCGCCCATTGGTGCCGAGGCCAAGCTCCCTTTCATTGACAATGCTGCTATCGCGTTGCGTCCATGCGCGCTTACGCTCACCCCCGCACAACCGCGCATTCTGTCGCAGGTGATGGCAACCACCAGCTGAAGCTGCGGCCCGACGTTCTGGTGTTTACCGAAGTGATCGAACACATGGAGGAGCCTCACCGCAAGCGTGTCATCGATCTTATAGCGCTGCTTATCCGACCTACTCGCTTGGTATTAGCACACCGCACGACACACACACACACACACACACACACACACACACACACACACACACACACACACACACACACACACACACAGCTCACTGGTAGGACGGCAGATTGTAACCACGCCCAACGTGGAATACAACGTCAACTTCCCCGGACTGGCCCCGGGCGCCTTCAGGCACAACGACCATCGCATCGAGTACAACCGCCAGCAGTGGAAGGCCGAGATCCTGGAGCCGCTCGCCCGAGCGGGCTACGCCGTGACCGACCAGGCCCTGGAGCCAGGTGCGACGCTCCCCTCCTGACAGACCGCTTGGTGTACAACGCGCCTGAAACCAGGCTTGTTGATGGGCCAGGCAAGCCCGATCAGGCCAGCTTCATCGTCACGGCCGAGCTTACCGACAAGGACGAGCCTCCCCTGGCCACCCCGCAGGCCCACGCCTTGCTCAAGTATTGCCCCCCTCTTCTCTGTTTCACTCTATCTCTCTCTCTCTCGCTCGCTTGCTCACTTCACGTGATGTCTTAACAACGCACCTGACGTTGGTGGGCAGAGACCTGATGGGGATGGTCGAGCCGCTCTACATGCCCGACACGCAGACCTACGTCGACTCCAGTGTCCTTGTCGTACGCCGCCACCTCGAGATCACGGGAGAGGGGGGGGGCAAATGGTGGTGGAGTGACCTATCGGGGCTGCGCAATGCGTGGGGGTGGGGTACCGGCCCGTCGTGTCGTCGCAGGAGGGCTACACCGCTCGGCCTCTGTTGGAGAACGCCGAGGCGCCCTTCTACGCCGCGCCCACCATCGCGCCGGTCATGTACACCGAGGCCGCTCCGGGCTTCCTCGAGCACCCGCAGTCCGCCTTCGACTATTACCGGAACTTCGGTGACGTCTCTCCCCCCCCCCTTCCCCCAACCTCCCGGCTCGCCCGTGGGTTGCCCCGAAGCTGACGGCCTCCCTCCGCGTGCTGTCGGTCATGGGCTGAACAGGCATCACACGCCTCGTGGCCGAGAACAAGTACATGGGGTCGAGGGGACACATACTCGCGTTCCGTCATCAAAACGTGTGCCCCGACAACCTCCCGCTCATCTCCATCATCTCACGATCGGGTACGTCCTAACTCCCTCACCCTCTCAACGCGTCGACAATGCGCTACCTTGAAAACAAGCTGACGTGCAATGCCGACGACGGTCGATGCAGGCGCCCCGTTCTTTGATGATGAGAGCCCGATCCCGTGGGAGTGGCACTCGGAGCTCACCGAAGCCATGGAAAGGGAGGGCTTCGACTTTGTCATCCTGGACGGCGAGGTAGGGCGGTCTCATCTCGGCCCAAAGCCTGCGCTATGTGTTGTGTTGTGTTGTGTTGCGTTGCGTTGCGTTGCGTTGCGTTGCGTTGCGTTGCGTTGCGTTGTTCGCGCGCGTCGTGGCGTGGTGCTCATGCATACTGTACAGGTCCTCCCGTGGGTCCTGAAGGCCACTGCGCTCGTGCGCGGCCAGTTCCTGGCGCCTGGCGAGTGCGCGCTGGCCGCCCGCAAGTGTCTCTATGGCGAGGACTCCCCCGAATACGCCAACGCCAAGTACCGACCCCCCCCGCCGCCGTCGATCCTCGTCTATTCGTCCTCTTGATTGACGGTTCGTTGTTTGTTCTGTCGTAGGCGCTTCCTCGACGCTCTCTCCAACTTCACGCAGGACACTCCACCCGAGTTCAGGTGAGCCCTCTCTCTCTCCTCCCCCCTCCCGTCTGTAGCGCTAATTTAGTCGACCTATCTGCATAGAATCTTCCAGGTGCTGGCGGCGGGCAAAAGCTACGGCGGGGCGGACCCCAAGAAGGCCGCCTTCACGCCGCAGTACCTGGGGCACTACCTCTCGGTGCCTGCTCTCTCCGACGGTTGTTGTTGTTGTTGTTGTTGTTGTTGTTGTTGTTGTTGTTGTTGTTGTTGTTGTTGTTGTTGTTGTTGGGCCAATCGTCTCCGATGCTCATGCGGTTTTGCGCAGGACGTGGAGCGGTACAAGCTGATCAACAGGCTGGCCACGGAGCACCTGAAGCCGGTCGAGTACCGCTACGTCGACCTCGACTCACCGGCGAGCCGGGAGGAGGCCATCAAGGCCTGGGAAGACTACTGCGCCGACGGCGGGGAAGGTAAGGCACACGCACGCCCACTGCACACGCCACCGCAAGAATCGCGTGTCTAACAGACCGTCTGCCCGTCGCCTGCGCAAGGCTGGGTGATCAAGATCGCGCCGTCGCTTGTGCAGTGGGATGCCACCGGCAAGCCGATCCTGCCGATGGTCAAGGTGCGCGGCAGGGACTATCTCAGGCTCATCTACGGCATCGACTACCTGGACTACTCCTACTTCAACATCATCAAGAACAGGTACCTTAACGCCACACACACGGACGCAGGGAAAACAAAGACTAACAAAAAAATACAAAACAAATGAACAAATAAATACAAAAATAACAATAAATAAATATATATTTAAAAAAAAAAAACAAAGGAGCGTGGGCTCGAAGCGAACGCTGTCGCGTCATCAGACGGAGCTGGCCAACAACATCCTCAAGTGCTTCCTCGGATGCCAGCCACGGCAGAGGCTCAAGTACCTGGCCGCCTTCAACGGACTCGACTTCCAGACCCTTCGCAACAGCGACAAGGACTACCTCCTCCTCTGAGCCAGCGCGCCCGAATGTGGGAGGTCAGAGAGAGCAATAAAATCGAGTGATCGTGTCAGCGTTGTTTGTACAGGAAAAATGGGGGTGGAGAAACGTTCGGGACGGCTAGACGTCTTTGCTGTTCTCTGCCGATCGGGTGACGCTGCCTCGGTCCGTCACCCTCCTGAAATCCAAAATCTGCAGCTGCACCGACCAAGAACACAACCCAACAGACAGACGTGAATAAATCATGATCAAAAACAAGTCAAAAGAAAGCGTTGCGTACGTAGAGAAGGCCGTTGGAGAGCGGGTTGAGGACGAGCAAGCCTGCAGGCTTGTACACCCGATTGTTTTCGCTCTCGAGGAACGCCGAGAGCCGCTTCATGTTCTACATTGTTGGAAAATAAATGAATATAAATAATACAATAAATCGACGTGGAGCGGAAGTTGAGTACTTTTGTGTACTTGGCATCGCAGCAGAGGTAGTACGTGTAGAACGTGAGACAGCCAAACAAACTACACGTGCAGAGAAAGAGAGGGAGATGAGTAGGGGTGCACAATGCACTTACACTTTCACAAACAAAAAACAGTCGGCAGGGAGGGTCCACCTTTCGAGGCACTGGGAAGTGGTGAGGTTCTCCGAATCAAAGAAGAAGCCGTTGATGGTGGACAGCGTGTGTTCGAATTCTTCGTGTGACACCTGCCCCACCGACCACGAAAACAAATAAATTAGTATTTCTTTAATTAAATGGGAAAAGGTGCCTGGGTGGCGGGACTCACGTACCCGTCCCTGCAGCTGCTGAGGAAAGTGTGTTTCGAAGCGTGGAATGGTGCCCAGGCTGTAATCTCGCTCCACAATCACCTCTCCCTTTCAAAAAATAAAAATAAATAACTGCACAATCGCTCGGTTTGAATTGACTTGCGACGGGTACCTGCGGCTCTGAGCCAATGTCACCAGCATCAGCGCCCCCCTGCAGGCTCAGTTCTCCCAATTCCATTTTGCTATCCAGCTCGCTCCTCTCCGCTTCGCTGATCCGCTTCACTTCCCAACCCTTTTTCTCTTTTTGTTGTTCTTCCTGTTCGCCGTCTGCGTCCGAGCTGCGGGACGAAGGCGTCCTCAATCGGATGGCTTGCTCGTCGTGGCTTCGTCTTTGTTGAATAAATTTCTTTTTGTTTTTCTTTTTCTTGTGTTGTTCACCCCATTCGTTCGGACATACGATCTCGGTGGGCCGTGGAGGGGCTTCGGCCAAGGGCGCCGCGGCGTCTTGCTGTGGCGGCAGCGGCACCTCATCTTGTGCACTGTTCCTATTCAAACTGGGTTCTTCGTGTTGTGTCTCTTCCACCTCAGCTTCAATCTTAACCGTATCGTCATCTTTTGGTTCTTCCATCGACACTGGCGCACCAAACTGACCATCGACCAACGATGACCGGGGGTGTGAGTCGTACGCCCAGCCCTTCACGCATTTTCCCAGGTGCTCTATAACGAGGAGTAGGTTCACCACGTCTGGATTTCGTAGAGACCCAAATTACAAGCAGGACAAGCCCAGGCCAGTCATCGCCAGCAGCTGGCCACTGGGCTCCGTGCACGAAGGGGCGTCTCGCCGTGGTTGGGCCTTGGTTCGGAAATGGCTAGCTAATAGGAGTTGGCAGCTGGAGGGGCCAACTCAACGACGGTAATAACTCTTCCGAGTTGTACAGAAAGCTTCGCTTTGCTTTTGTCACTCGGCCGCCGGAAGCACACAGCAAAGAAGATGGAGAGCGAGTGGGTGGTGAAGGGCTGGCGGGCCATGTTCGAGGAGTCGGGCTACCCGGAGTGGGTGGTGGCGGGCGTGGGCAGCTTCGTGCTGCACGAGTCGCTCTATTTCCTGTTCCACTTGCCCTACCTCATCTCCGACTTCATCCCCTCCCACCAGAAGTACAAGGTCCAGCCCACCAAGCCCAACGACTGGCCCCTGTACAAGCGGTGCCTCAAGCAGCTCTTCTTCAGCCACATCGTCATCCAGCTGCCCCTCATCCTCGCCTCTCACCCAATCTTTGAGCTACTCGGCATCCGCACCGAAGCCGAATTCATCCCCTCGTGGTGGACAGTCGTGGGTTCATGCGTCCTCTTCCTCATCATCGAAGATTTTTATTTCTATTGGATTCACCGGTACGTTGCCGTAGCCAAATCTGCGGATGACAAAGTTATTTATTTTTTATTAAAATTATTTCTTCGTTCTTTTTGTATTACCCACAGATTTTTGCACTGGGGTCCCATCTACCCGTACATCCATAAGATTCATCACCACCACGCTGCGCCCTTCGGCATCGCCGCCGAGTACGCCCACCCCGTGGAGACCATCTTCCTCGGTCTGGGCACCATGCTCGGTCCGTTCTTGTTTGCCACCCACCTCTTCACCGTGTGGGCCTGGCTCTTCCTGCGCCTCTTCCAGACCGTCGAGGCCCACGCCGGCTACGACTACCCCTGGTCGCCCAACCGTTTCATTCCCTTCTGGGGCGGTACATTCACTTTCAGACTTCATTGCCATCACCGCCGTCGTCATCGTCATCATCTCATTCGTTCTGTGTATGCATGTGTTGCAGGAGCCGAGTTCCACGACTTCCATCACATGGCATTCACGGGCAACTACGCGTCGACGTTCATCGTGTGGGACCGCGTGTTCGGTACCGATACCAAGTACCACGAGCACCACCGCAAGCAGCAAAAGGCCAAGAGCAACGTGCACTTTGCCGAGGACAAGGCCGCCAACCAACTCAAGCCCAAGGCCAAGAAGCGTGATTAGTGTTGTGGTTTTTCCTCAAGACACGCTTTTTCTCTGTTGCATCACCTACCCTGTACAATCCTTCAATAAATAAGGTTGTGCGTGTCAATTTCTCTCTCTCTCTCTCTCTCCGTTCTCGGTCGTCATCGGCCACGCGAGGTGGGTCAGCGGCACCCGAATCGGCGTTGGCCGCGTTTCGTTTTCGTTTGTGTTGTGGCGGTGTTGCTTGGTGCATCAGACGCGCAGGATCTGCATTTTGGAGGCGAAGGCGATGGAGATCCAGTCGGGCTGGCCCAACGACCACTGCAGCTGATTCACCTCGGCCTCGGCGTTGTACGCCAGGATTGGGTCTTGACAACCACCGCCCCAAGCCCAATCGTCAGTTGGCCGCTGGGGGGAGGGGGCGCTTGCTTGTCGACACACAGAAAGGAGAGGCACCTTCGATGGGCTTGGGCATGGAACTGAGATCCCAGATGAGCGCCGAGGAGTCATCGCCGGCCGTGGCCAAATGGCACGACGAATGCGGAGCCCTGTGTTCAACATGGTGCACGTTTGTTAGACAAGCTGTGTGCGTGTGCGAGAGAGAGAGAGAGAGAGAGGGCGGTACCAAGCCAAAGAGTTGATACACGAGCTGTGGCCGGTAAGCTCAGCCGCGGGCAGCGAGGGCACGCGAATGTCCAGAATGATGACCTTGTTGCTGTCCATCGAGATGGTAGAGAGATAGTAGTCGTCCTGGGGAGATGGGTGGAGTTACGCCGTGAGTTTGCATCGCGATGCAAACACCCACCCACAATACACACCACCACCACCACCACCACAGAGAGAGAGAGAGAGAGAGAGCAAAGCTGTCATTTAATTACCTGACGATTCCAGCAGAGCCTCAGCAGGGACGACTGCTCGGGGCTCTCATAGATGATCGTGGAGTGCTCGAGATTCCTGATACAACACACGCGTTAGAGGGCGAGGCGACAAGTGGGCGCTGAGCAGATCGATGGGGGGGGGCATGGGGCGTGGGTTGTAGCAACGAGGAGGAGTCAGGACTCACCTGAGGTCAAACATGCGGACCGAGCCGTCGGCGCCCACCGACGCGAAGAGGTCCGTTCCCCGAGCAAAGGCGATGTCGTACACTTCCTTGTCGTGGGCGATGAGCTGTGTGAGAGCCGATTGTCTCTGCACCACCGCACACACACGCATAAGCATTCGTCGACGGTCAAATGGTCGGGTCTCATGGTGAGAGGGAGGGGGCACAACAAACCTCGATGTCCCAGATGGTGCAGGTCGTGTCGATGGAGGATGTGCCCAAGATGTTGGGATTCGTCGTGTTCCAATCGAACGACGTGAGCGGAGCGCAAAACTCTGAGTTCTTGTTCTATAGCACGTGTGCGTGCGTGTGCGTGTGCGTGTTGGAGGTGAGCTCACGACGTCTATTGGAACTGGCGCGCGCGATCGCGGGTTGTGGTTTGGGGGGGGGGGTGCTCACGTTATTGAGGAGGCACTTGAGGCTGACGTCGCCGCTCTCCCCGACCTGCCACAGGCGCATGTAGTCGCCGGTGGTGCCCAGTAGATCGGGCTTGTCTCCCACCCGATCCGGAATCCACATGATCTTTGTCGCCGGATATGGATGCTGGTCGAGTGCGCGTTAGCTTTGTGTGCGTGCGCGCGTGTTGTGTGCTGCGTGTTTGTTGCTGCTGCGGGGGAGGCCTCGCCGAGCGAGCGGGTGAACGGGCGGCTGAGCAGTACCTTGAATTCGCCGGTCTGCACGAACTCGCCGGTGTCCTCGTTGAGCTGTACGATGGACACTGCACGACGCCGCACACACACGCGAGAGAAGGTTGGCAAAGGAGAGAGAGAGAGAGAGAGAGCGGCGACGGCGGAGAGGAGAAGAAGATCAAATGATAGGAGGGCTCTAATGACTCGAATAAATTTGGAGAAAGCAACCACATGCTACCAGCAATAGGATTCCGGAGGGGGGGGGGGCACGAAGAAATTGATGGCGGCATACCTTTGTTTGTGTAGTCCTCCAGAAAGGAGCCGAGCGCGAGCCTGAATTTCTTGTCAGGCCGCACCGACCAATTCATTCCGTAGATAAGCCATGGCGCCTGGTACGTGTAGATTTCTTTCTTGCGTGAGTCGTCCTGCTGCAACATCCTTCCGTTCTTTTTTCCGTTCAAGGCCCTCTTGATCAAACGCGGGCAGCACACCACAAGAGGCCAGTCTGCAATCCAATTATTCAATTTGTCAAATGAAATGTTGTGTCCTTTCTATTTTCATCCGTCGACAAGAATAAAAACAAGAAATAAATAAATGATAAATGAGCAATAAAGGAAAAAAATTAGAAGTCCTTCACGAGCTCCTCGCTGTAGGCCCAGAGCGCGGCGGCCGTGGCTTCGTCGACGGCGTAGGGCTTGGTCTTCTCCTCTTTCTCGCTGCTGAAGTACTTGCCGCTTACCTGTTCGATCTCAGACGACACGGCGCAGTACACCGAGGTCCTGATCGGGGGACCACATTGTCAGGCGACCTCCCTCACTTCAGACGTGATGCGTGTGCGTGTGGACTCACCTTGCTCCTTCCTCGGCGGTACGGAAGAAGAGGTGGGAGATGGGCTTGACGATCCATGACAGGTACCAGGGCGTCTCCCTTCCCAGCTCCGTGTTCTGTTTGGCGGAATCAGTGCTCGATCACGACGCTCGACTCGAGCGGGGGAGCGCCGAATGAGGGTGGGGAGTAGCGGGGGAGAACGCACGACGGCGCCAGGGTGAACGGCGTTGACGGTGACGCCGACGCCCTTCTCCTTCAGTAGCTTGTCCAAATGGAGCGTGAAGAGCAGGTTGCAGAGCTTGCTCACGCCATACATCGACATCGAGCTCTATTCCCAGTATGATTAATCATAAGCACGTCATTCCCAGCGTGTATTTGTGTGCGCGCGCATCGCGCTTGGTGAGTGTTGTGTAGGTGTGTGAGATGCGCGATGCATACCTTGAGGCCGAAGTTGGGCGGATCGGACACGAGCTTGAGGTCCTCGTTGAGCGGGCCGCAGAATTTGTGGGCCTCGGAGGACACCACCACGATCCTCGCCGGCGACGACGCGGCGAGCGTGTCGAGCAGGAGCGTGGTCAGGAAGAAGTGGCCCAAATGGTTGGTGGCGAACATGAGCTCGTGGCCCTGCGCTGACGCGCGCTTCTCCGTGGTCACCACTCCTGAGGCCATTCGTGCGCCGCAGTGGCACAGGTGAGTCATCAAGCAGGGACAGTGGATGAGTGAGTGAGTGGTGAAGAAGCAGCGCACCAGCGTTGAGGATGAGGTAGTGGAGGTGCTGGTGCTTGGCCAAGAAGGCGTTGACGAAGGAGCGCACGGAGGTCAGGTCGGACAGGTCGAGCGCCATGGCCTCGAGCGACACGTCGTCCACGCTCCGCACCTGCGGGATGCCGAACGTGGTCCACTCCTTGTGGTCACCGTCGCTCTTGTGGCGCCTCTCCAGCGTCTCCTCGATCTGTGCACGCACGTCGCTGATTGCCGCTTCGGCTCTCTCCATGTTCCTGCATGCCATCACGACATGCACGCCTAACACAAAATGTTATTATGTATTCATATAATTCAATACTAAATGTTTCTTCATTATGTTTTTGATTATATTTTAATATAAAATGAACGTTGGCACACCGTTGGGTGTATACCAAGAGCGGCCATTGCGAGAGCGGTCTCCTTGCCAATTCCAGTGTTGGCTCCCGTGATTATGCAAACCTTGCCGTGTAGTCCACCCCTGGGGGTAGTTGTTGTTTCTTGCTGCGGTGTGGCATCGCTGGTGCCCTCCATCTTCGGTGTGGCGTTTCTGTTCTGTCCGCGGCCTCGCGATTTTTTTTTTTTGATTTGCCTCGCGATTTTTTGATTAATGGTCGACAAAAAACCGGCGATTTTTATGCACCAAAAACGGCAAAGATGGTTTGTTTGGGCAAGGGCTCGCTAATGCTATAGGGTTGCGCCACGTGGAGCGGAGAGCAGTCTCTACGGGGGCATTCTCACTACGGGTCGTGGCTGAGACAGCCGGCTGCCTCGGCTGCCAACCAGCGTCCAGGGCACGACAAGGAGGGCTACGTGATGCGGGCAAGACTCAGGCGAAAAACAAGCGACAACAAGGAGCTTGAGTGGGAACGTCGTCTACTGACGTGACCCAAAGTCGATCCCGGAGTCAACATGTTCGATTTGGGGGGATGTACTTGGCAGGGTCAAGTCGTCCCAAACCCGCGTTCATGCGGAAACACGACCCAACAAAGGACAAAGTTGCGCGTCTGTCCGTCAAGCTACGCGTCCACCAACCAGAGCGAGCTGGGGTAGATACAAAGTGGAATTCCAAACACACTACTCGGAACTTCTGGAGAATACCTATTGGCCTATCAACAGCGCGAACACGAAATAGAGATATCTGCGGTCGCTCCCGATTGGCGTAAAGATGTTTGATTTTGGTGTGGCGATACCTCAGGACCGCGAGCGCGATTGGCTCGTTGGTCTTCCGGAAGAGTTACGCCAATCCACAGCGCGGCGGCGAGTGGGGCAAGATAAAAGTCCAAACCACACGGAGCGGCAACTTTTACTCATCCGCCGCACTCTTGTGCAAACAGCAACCACAGCTACCAGCCGCCGCTCCGCGCCACCTGTTGCTCTACCGCCATCTTTGGACTGTCCGGGCTCCCCCTACCGTCACCCCCACACCTTCATCCCACACCATCGAGAAGCCGCCTCCCCTTCATCCTAGGTGAACCTAACCGCCCTCCACTTCTTGGTTGCTGTGGTTCATGGTCCATCTGGGAGAATGCTAGCTTCTTCTTGAGCAAGAAGAAAGGCAATGGAATGAGCGAACTGGCCGTGTTTGTTGACCATGGCTTTATCTACCCACAGAAGGCAACTAACCAAGAGGCTAGCCTCTGCTACACCAACATCCCTACCTACCACTACCCATATCAAACTTCAAGATGTCGGACAGTTTCAAGGACGGACGGGTCACCGTGAGCCTGGAGGAGCTCTCACAGCTGCTTCGAGCAGTGCAAGCGCCCAGGGTCCCCAAGTCAGGTTTGTGGCGGCGTCCCTCTCCCTGCCATCCGCCCACCGCCCATGAACAAACGCTGACGTCGGTGTCCTTCTTTTTTGTCTCTTGGCTGTTCTCATTCTCTTCTTTGGTTGTTATTCCTTGATTGGCCGTCGCTTTCGCTATTTCTACGACCTCTGTCACGTCGTTCTATGGTTTGGTCTGGCCAATTCTCGGTCACACAGGCCTGGGCAATCCTGGTCCGCTTGGTCTAGGAAGTTTTGCGCTGACGACCATGACGTTGTCCATCTACAACGCGGGCATCTTGACCGACACCAGTGGCCTTGTCATCGCGGTCGCGCTCTTCTATGGTGGCATCGCCCAATTCATTGCCGGTACCCTTCGTTTCGTTCTTGCTTTCGTTCTTTCAAGGGCTCTTTTACTCACGTCTATGTTGTTGCTGTTGACAGGGCTTTATGAATACAGGATCTCGAACACATTCGGTGCAACGGCGTTCTGTAGCTACGGCGCGTTCTGGTGCAGCTACGCTGGCTTTGTCTACTTCATCGTGCCAACTCTGCCAGCAGCCAAGGTCCATGAGGCGTCGGGCCTGTTCCTGCTCATGTGGCTCATCTTCACGCTCTACATGACCGTGGCCTCGCTACGCGTATCGCTCGTCCTTGCTGTTCTCTTCACCGTGCTAAGCATTACCTTCCTGCTGCTCATGGTCGGAGATTTCGCGTATGGCCCCCTCTCTTTCTTGTGCATGGCTCCGTGGCTCACCACGCACGTGCGTGCATCTACACACAGCGAGGCCCCGAACGTGACTAAGGCCGGCGGCGCATTCGGAATCATGACGGCGATCATCGCTTGGTACGGAAGCGCAGCGGTGGTGATCAACTCGACGTGGGGCCGCACCCTGCTCCCCGTCGGCGTGTTCGTGCAGCCCAAGAAGAAAGTGGTACGCCTTCGAGCCGATACCACACCCCACTCGCTCGCCGGGCAACTGGTGGCTCACCTTACCCTTGCATTCGAGCAGTCGACGGAGGACGAGCAGAACATGATTCCGCTGATGGAGGTGCGAAAGACCCCGAGCGAGACCAGTGACGAGCTGAGCCACGATGACGATGACATCGAACACGGCCGCAAGGACAAGGAAGCCGCCGAGCCCAAGAAGAGGGGAGTTCTCAACACCATCAAGCAGAAGACATTCGGATCGAGCCACTAAGCCCATTTTTTTGTGTGGTCCACCCTGCAGCGATGGATCCCGCACTCACAATCACACCACAGTGGTTCGTGGTGGATTGTAGGGCTTTTTGTAAAACACCGTTAATCATATTATGTAAATAGAATCAACCTCTTCCTTCTCTTTCTTGCGGTGGCGAGTTACGGGACTAATCGGCCTACAAACCTTGGTTTCGTCTTTTGCAAACCTACCGGCGGTCTTCAGGTTCCCCTCAGCAGGCCGGCGTGCAGGGCAGGCCTTCAGTATCTCAGGTGCATGTCCCTCTCCGTCGTCCGTCCTTGTGGTCTCACTCCTAGGCGCGTTCCTATGGTAAGGTGGGCGGTCAGACTCAGGGTGGGACTTCTTCCACGCCGTCAGCCTCATCATCGAGCTCACCGTAGGCAATCTTGTTGGCGTCACTCAGCAGCTCGCTGTCAGCCACCGCTTAACCATCGCCTTCCAATTCAGCATCGCCTTGCGCTTGTTTCCATCAAGCTTGCCTGCGAGTGGTCGGCGTAGGCCTCGTCAGTGCCGGCTTCGCCCATAAGGCTAGCTTCGGCTTCACCATCGGCAAGTGGTAGTCTCACCAGTGGCAGCCCCACTGGTGCTCTCTGCTGTGGCCCTCCCCAGCCAGACCACGAGCCACACCACACCGTGCCAGTGGGGGTGAATTGGAGATGATGCGCTTGGCGAGCTTTGAGCCACAACAAACATCGCCTCAGAGGGTAACCATGCGCTAGTAGTCGGGACTGTGCGAGAGTGTTGGGGGAGGGGAGAAGGCGCATGCATCAGATCATCTTGTAGCTGCTTGACCACGATAAAGTTGTCGCATTTAATGCTATTTTCTCTGTCGCTTGGCCTCAAAACTGAAAAACAAGTAAATTAAGGTTGCAATGGAACGTTACGAAACACGCAAAAAAAAAAAAGGGTTAGTAGTGCGGGCGGAGGTGGAGATCGATCCGGCGACCACCCCCTGGCGGCCGGACGGACAGGCCGTACCAACGCTTGCTCACTCTTGTCTACACCCTGGTGTCACCCCGTACTACCGCTTACCCAGACCGTGGAAAGGGAATGGGACCGACGCACAGGCCTCTCTCGATCTTTGGCCAAACGCGTTTGTATGCTCGCGAAGAAGGAAAGGTATCTTAGCATAAACAGGGTACCACGAGGGCGCGGATGGCCTCTGGTAAGCGTTGGTACGGCCAGTCGAGTCCGGCCGCCAGGGGGTGGTCGCCGGATCGATCTCCACCTCCGCCCGCCCTACTAACCCTTTTTTTGGCGTTTTTCTCTACGTTACTTTGTAACCTTCTCATTTCTTGTGTTTTCTCGGGCGTAGAGACTGTAAGGTGGCTCACTGACGGGGCAGTTCGATAAACCCGCTTGGATCTGCCCTCGTGACCTCACCGGAACCACATACTACCAATCGCCGAGCGCGTTCACAAAATTCCTTGGCCTGGATTTGGATTACACGTCAACGAAGTGAAATATCTGCGAAATTCTGTTCCGGTCCAATGCGTAATCAGAGATCTGAGTCCTGCAATTGCAGGGCAAACACGATCGTAGCCACTGACAATCAAACGACCTGCCACAAAAGTCTCGAGCGCGGGCGGTCAGTCTTCTTCTCATCCGCACCCTCAACTACCCTACTACCCTACAATGCTATATCGACCAAGACCAGAACCTCCTCGTAAAGATACGGCTTATGAGCACCCCGCCCTTATCAAGTTCTCCCTTCGCCTACGAGCCACGCCTGCTGTGCCTGTGTAAGTCTGAGTTAGGTGCTCAGACTGGACTTGTGTCTCGGGTGTGCGTGTGTGTGTTAACGCATGCAGGCAACGACGGACAACGACAGGAAGAGGCAACTACTAGCGATGGCCACCAGAACCAAAGATACGGCTTATGAGCATCCCCTGCCGCCTTTGTTAGTGTTGCCACCGTAGTCGTAGAGAGATAGCTTCGTGCCTTTTGCTGTGTGAGTCTGAGAGTTTGGTGCTCAGACTGGACGTGTGTCTCGATCGTGCGTGTTGGTGCAGGAAGCGTTGCACTTGGAGCACCACGTTGAGCGGGCTTGCAGGTTTGCCAGACGCGAGGAAGGTACGTTTGTTCTAACCGTTGTTGTATCTATCTCGAGCAATAAACCGTGTACTTTCTTCTTGGCCTAGTCAACTTGGATCCTTCTGCCTCGCGAGGTTGTTTGTCGATTTGCTTCAAAAAGGGATCTTGTTGCTTTTTCGATTTCACTCAAAGGGGGTGTGGGGGCGTGGGCCGGCACCAAAGCGTGCAGGAGCAGAAAAGCAGGGCTTAGCGTCACATCCAAAGAGTTCAAGATTACGAACTACAGTATGCTGCGCCTGCAGGTGGCCACCATCCTACCACGCACTGATAATGGGAAAGCCTCTAACCGATGGAGATGACCGAGAGAAGAGAAGGAGACGGATGTGGAGCGACCTCAGCAAGGTTCGTCGACAAGGTCGGGCCAAAGCCCGAGGCGCAGAGGCTCTTGCAGGCCAAGGTGCCACTCGCCTCTTTTTCTTGGGTCGACGGGCACAACACCTGGTGTCGATCGTCCATGGCCATTGGGTTGTGGTGCATGGTCGAGGTGTCGCCATTGTCCGTTTCGCAGACCGTCTAAAACGATCATCGCGGGTTCGAATCCCGCCGTCCTCGTACCATCAGAGGGCGTGGCCGAGTGGTTAAGGCGTTGAACTTCTAATTCAAATCTACTTCGAACCTGACGTAGTCTGCGAGAGTAAGTGGCAAAGTCCCAGGGCTCGCGGCACCTGACGCGATCACCACCCAATAGATCTCTTTTTTTGTTAACAACAGCAACTGCTTCCTTGAAGTTCCCCCGTCCATCGGATGCGCTTGCGGGCCAGAGTGCACTCTGTTACACAGACGCACTCGGATCGGCAGTCGTTGCATCGGCGGTCGTCTGAAGAACTATGGGCGGCGGGCCTGACGTGCTGAATATGAAGCGGCGAGGGTGCACGAGGAACGAGCTTCAAGTTCATGGCTGCAGATCCGGGCGTCTGGATCACAACCTCACGAGCGAGGAACAGGCGCAGTGCCGCATGAAGGTTATCCTGGGCAACACCCATCACATGTCGCTTGCAGAGTGGCTTCCCGCCTATCTGTTATGGCCATGGACGCAGCTTCTTGTCTCCTCTTCAATTTAATCAATTAATCAATAAAGAGATATGATGAGAAAGGCTCTCTGCTTCCACCGCAGTGGCGCACACGCCTCAATCAGAAGGCAGAGGTGAGGAGGTGAGCCTTCTTGACTCGTCGGGCTTCTTCGTCGACCTTTGGCCGCACCTGTCGCACGAGCGCCTTGACGCCCAACAGCTCGCTCAGCCCGAGGATCTCTTTGTACAGCGCCGCCTCTTCGTCATTAGATCGCGTGGCTGCCGCGGCCGAGCAGCTCCCGCCGTAGATGTCTGGTGAGCGATCGCCGGCGGCCGTGACGACGGCGGGGAGACTCATCACGCCCGAGTATAAGAACCGTAGTAGCACGTAGAACGAAGCGTAGTAGTTGTGCTGCTGCTGCTGGCCTCCGCCGTCGCCTTTCCCGGCCTTCTTGATGGGCATGGCCCATCGTCGCATGTCTATCTCGACGATGGCTTCGTTCTTTCCGGCCTTCGTTCTTTGCTGGGCCTCCGTGGCCAGCTCCGGGAAGTATGCCAACAGGAGCGGCGATCGCGAGGTAATGATCGCTCGGTGCGCGTGGATGACCACCAGATCGTCCTTCGCCGTGTCGTCGGCGTCATCGCGCACGTCGGCCGACGTGAACGTGGGTATGTGCTGCTTCCATTCCTCGTCGTCCGATTCGCCGTCACCACCTGGGTCGCCATAGGTCGGTGGCTCGAATATGAACTTGACGTCGGCAAACTTCTCCTGGTTGAACAGGGACACAAAGTCGACTGACATGGTCGACGCTTCCGGCGGCGACGCGGTCGTGGGCTGCGGCCATCCCAATCGATCAGGATAGAATGAGTGTGAGGCTCGAACTGCGGGAGTGGGCAAGTGACTCGTTGTGACGTACATCGTTGGCCAGTTCGCAGAGCGCGAGGAGACCGGTGACGGGATAGATCATCGACAAACCCATCATCTCGTACACGTTGTCTGGGCCACAGACGACCAATCAGCGGGTCCAGTTGATCATAGGAGGGAAAATGGAGGCTGGGCCTACCCAGATCGATTTCGATTTCGTCGGTGTAGATGTAGCGGAGGAAGGCGGCGATGGTCTGCTCCTGCACTCCCTCTATCTCCACCACGGGCACTTGGCGAACTTTTCACGCGCGCAAGCAAGCCCACATTACAGGGTCAACTCCTGCCGCGGCGTGATTGCGCGTGATCGGGTGAGGCGCCAGAGTTGTGATTGATGTATCTACGTACCACGACCGCCCGCCAGGGTGATGTCCTCGAATCGGCCCGATTCCTCGATGGCCTGCTCAAAGGCCGGGCAGCGAGCGCACAGAATGGCCTTGGCCCCGAGAATGAAAGCGTGAGCACGAAAGAACGAACAAAGAAACGAAAAGAGAAGAATCCGTTTTTGCTCACCTGATGGCAGTAGTATCGAGCGTCGCCGCCGGTGATGATGATGTCCGCGAACGAGGGGTCGTTGAGCGCCTTCCCGAACTTGATCTTGGAGAGCTCGTGATGTTCTGTAGATGGGGGAGGGAGAGGGCGCTCATCAGAGCACGTCGGTTGAGCGAGGCAATAGTAAGTGTGTGCGCTACCTTTGAAGTCGGTGGCAAAGGTGTGATTGGTCTCTGAAATGAGCTCGAACGGCGTGCGGCGTTGCTTGTCGTGTGCGTTGACGTCGCTATTACGCTCTGGTTTGTCGCGGTGGCGCATCATCGAGAGACACAGTTTGAACAGTCAGCCAGTGACCACCGAACGAGCGAGCGCACAAAGGGGTTACCAGCATACCAATGAGCAGGAAGGCGATGTTCTCGTGGCCAGCGCTGCAGGCGAGATGCAAGGCGGTCTGACCGGTGGTCGGGTCGGCGACGTTCACCAACAGCCGGGCTGGTCCAACAGCGCCCGCACGGTGCTGATGTCCCCCGCACGCGTCGCGATGTGCAACGGGTAGCCCCTCTTGCCCATTTGGTTTGGGCTGCACGAAGGAGAAAATTAAGTCAATGATGCCTCTGAAAGAGATAAAGGTAAAAAAAGGTGGGCGTTTAATGTACTCGGCGCCGTTCTGCAGGAGCCACTGGACTGCAACGACCATCCCAGGAATGCTGCACGCCAGATGCAGCGGCGTATCCCCTTTCCTGCACATAAACAATTATTATTATCATTATTTATCTAATAACAATAATAATAATAATTGGGAAAAGCTTTTTGGGAGGCTTGCTTGTTCTCTTGGGAGATCAGGGCGCCGGTCGCTGTGGTTGCCTTGAAGCCTCCTATCCGCACGAGCAGCTCCCGGTAGATATCCACCAGCAAGTGCTCGGGCAGCTCGCTAAAGGCCGAGTTGGCACTGATCTGCGCGCGTGTCGGTGGATGAGCCATGCAACGGTTGGTCCTCGGGCTCCGCCTCGTTGATGAAAACAGTGAGCGTGGGCCGTACCAGCTGGAACGTGTCGGTGTCTTGCGTAATGAAGGCCAGCGCCTTCTCCTTCATCTTGACGTCTTCGTAGATGTGGCCCAGCTGTTATGTGCGCCCACGCGTGAGCGAGGTGTCCCACAAGCGACACGCGCACACGATCACGGCGTACCTCGTAGATCGGCACAGCGTTGTCGACGCCCACCGCCTCCTCGATGATGTTCTCACATCTGAAATGAAATTGGGTCAGTCTCGCGTCCGCGAAAGGAGCAGCGGCAAATGGTTAGCGCTCTGTCGTTACCGTTTTCGGAGCTCCAGCAGCATGTACTGATGCGAGGCCTGGTAGAGGTCGACCACCGTGTCGGGTTCGATCTGGGGACAGTCGCCGGTATAGCTGAACTCGACCACCTGCGCGCCCATCATCATTAGCGTGGCCTGTAAATGTCTGCGCTCCGCCTGGATTTGCCCGCAAAGAGAGGTTACCGAGTAGAAGATGTGATAAGGCGTGTCGGTGATGAGGATGGGGTCGTCTTCCGTGCATTTCTCCTTGGCCCACGGACCCAACAACATGGCCTTGAAGAACTCGTTTCTGTCGTCAGACGGTCAGCAAGTCGGATCGATCATCAACATAAAGACAAATAAAAACATGGAATGGCAAAGCCAGGACGGTATGTGGAGCACCGAACCTCGAGCACAGGATGACCTTGTGCGCATAGACGATCTTGCCCTCGATGGAGAAGATGACATCGCTGTACCGCTTATTGTTGAGCATCTTCTTCATGTCCGAAGCGAAGTGGCTGATGAGCAGACGTCGTGCGGCGTCCACGCGTTTTCGCCTGTGGAGCATGTACATCAGGGCGTCAACACGACAGAGGCAACGATTTCGAGCGAAGGCCAGGTGGTGGACTTTGTACCTGCGTTCGAGCGATCGGAGAGTGTCTGAGTCGATGGCCTGGCTGCACAGCTCGTGAAGTCGGGTCTCGCCGTAGCGTTCGGCCATGACCAGCACGTCGGACAGGAAATTGCTCCGCTCCTGCGCGCGCCTCGCGGCCAGGTCGGCCGGCTTGAGGCCCTCGTGGTGGGCCGTGGCCAGCGCCGCCAGCTGCGGGAACTGGATGTTGTCCGTGTAGAGGTAGTAGAGCATGGCGTGGAACACGTCGTAGCGGCCCTCGTTGACCACGATCTCCAGACGATCGCCGCTACTACCACTCCCGCCGTTGCTCTCCGCCAGCTCCGCTTCCCTATCGAGGAGGACCTTGCGCCAATAGGGAGAGCGGGCGAACAGGATGAGCCGCGAGCAGAGGATGGCCCGCGAGCCATTCTCGAGATGGATGGCGACGTCGCACAGCTTCTCGTCGTTGAGCGTGTTGAGG
The DNA here is from genome assembly GCA_027943245.1 of Acanthamoeba sp. SK_2022b. Classification (NCBI taxonomy): domain Eukaryota; phylum Discosea; order Longamoebia; family Acanthamoebidae; genus Acanthamoeba; species Acanthamoeba sp. SK_2022b. Next base: position 60,856 of record JANDJZ010000032.1, read on the forward strand.
AGACCCTCCTGGAAGGACTGATAGCACTCCTCGAGCATCTGCAGGCGGTCGCCCTTGGCCAGCCCATCGAGGGGCGTCTTGCCGCGGCAGTCGCAAGCTTTGATGTCCGCATTACGCTTGATCAGGTGCAGGGCGATGTTGTCATGCTTCTCGCTATTGTCGATGATCATCGCCCCAAATCTCAGTTAACATGCCATCATGCATGGAAATTCGATGAGTTGGCGCAGACCAGGCAGTGTGAACGTACTTGATGGCGCAATGCAGCGGAGTCGATCCGTTTTCATCTTTGGCGTTGATGAGATGCGGAGCCAGGTCAACCAGCGCTGCCACAACCTTTGTTGTTCACACACCATCGCCCACCGCCCACCACCACCCACGTGCGAGAGCAAGTCGCCAATCAGAATGCGAAGATTGTAACGAGAAGTCGCAAGTGCGAGAGGTGGGAGCAGGAGGGCACCTCATGCACGCCCATGGTGCATGCGATGTGGAGAGGCAGGCGCAGCCTATCGTCAGTGAGAGTAACGTCGATCGCAGGGTCCTTCAAGAGGCGCTTGGCTATTGCCGTCCCGTGCTCGAACTCCAAAGCCAAGTGCAGCTGCGCGTGGGTGCCGTGGTGAGCGAGCGCTTGAGTGTGCCGCGTGAGCAAAAAGTGATTCTGGTTACCGGAGTGAGACCGGAGCGATCGGTGATGTTCACATCGACAGATAGGGCGGGAGACAGCAGGAGGTCCACCAAATTATGGCCGCCCTCAAACTCTGCCGCAAAGTGAATAGCCTGCACCAACAGCCAATCAGCTTGGTCGAGCGGCAAGGCAAAGGCAAGGCAGACGAACCGCACGGCCAAGTTCATGCTTCAGGAGATGAGGAGGAGCGGTTGCCGCCTTGTCGTTGATGGTGGGCATCCCCTGCTTGAGCGCCTTCTGCAGAAGAAGCTCGGCCACCTATCCGATGGGACAGCAAAATGCTCATACAGAGGTGAGCGTGACTCGTTTCGAGCGAGATAGTGTAGGGAGAAACGAGGAGGGCACCTTCTCACGCCCGTAGATCAACGCAAGCATCAATGGCGTGCGGCCCTTCTCGTCCTTCTTATCGATCAAGGCGCCATGCTGCAGCAGGAGCTAAAGTGCGGGCGTGCGTCACTATCACGAGACAAAGCCAAGGCAACGCAGGGCACGAAGAATGCGTCGGTACCTCCGTCACCGAAGCAAAGCCGCTCCGGGCGGCTTCGTGCAGGGGCAAGTCGGCCTGGTGGACGTTCAAGCAAGGAATGGAATGGAATAAGTCGCATTCCTTGTGCGGATTCTCAAGAACTCAAGCGACTCACTGTGAGCCGGCGACGCCGTACCGAGTTCGCGTTGGCCCGCATCTCCAACAACTCCTTCACGCATTCAGTGTACCCTGCGTTTGGATGGAGAGGCTTTGAGCATGAGAATGAGATGGACGGGAGAAAGATACCATTCGCGGCCGCTATCCCTAACGGAGACCAACCCTGGCAGTGGATGTTGGGGTTGACGTTCTCCTTGGCCAATAGACGTATCATCATTGGCTTGTTGTTCTGAGCCGCCACGTAGAGCGGTGTGCAACCTTTTTTTTAAAATAAAAATTAATAAATTAATAGATAAATTAATATGGTTTTTTCTAGTCGCACCGTTTTGCACACCGTTGAGGTTGATGGAATTGCGCCCACTCAGGTGCATCTTCACACGCTCTACATTGCCAGACTTCACAGCTTCCCTGTGTCCTCGCTCAGTCGCAAGGTCGAGCGAGGATTTGCAAAAGCAGGCAGAACGCACCAGATCGAAGTGAAACCTTTGGATTCCAAGTAGTTTTTTCGGGTTTTGTTGTGGCTCATCTTCGCTTCTTCTGTGGGGGGCAGCAAGGCAGGGTGCGTCTGTCAGCGACAGCCGTCCGCTCCGCGTCGCGCCAGCTTGCTTTCCTTCCGGGAAAGTTCTCCCTATCCTTTTCCTTATTGTTTTCTTGTTAATAACAGAAAATATACCACGACGATCCGGCCACGTCACCAACAAAGGACTGGTGTTCTGCGTGGCGGACTCAACACTCACGATGATGGCGTTGGGCTACTTGCGTCTCGTGTTCCATGCGGTGAGCTTGGGCGTCATCGCATACTCGGTGTTATGGATGCGTCAGATAGGCCTGCTGGCGCCGTGGCTGGTGTTGATGTTCACCATGTGGGGGCTGGCCACGCTGGCCGCCTTCCTGTGCGTGGCGCTGCTCGTTGACATGTGGTTGCTGGTGGCAGCCTTGGAAGTACGGGCCAAGAGGCTCGGTAACCGGCTCGTGCGATTCCTGCTCGAGCTGCACGAGTTGCTCTATGCGCTGGCCTTCTTCTTTGCGCTCAGCATCACCGCTATCTTCTGGGGCCTCTTCTTCTACGACCGAGAGCTCATCTTTCCGAGGGCCTTTGCCTTCCCGGCACTCCTCAACCACCTCCAGCACACCTTCCCGCTGCTGGTCCTCGTGATCGAGTTCGTGGCGTTCCACCGTCGCCCACGAGCCTTCTTCCGCCACATCCCGCCCATCACGCTTCTACTAGAGGTGGGCGTGCTCGTAGGTGGGGTAGTGGCCTACCTGCACCTCACCGCCATGATCTACGCCAAGGCCGGCCGGTGGCCCTATCCGTTCATGGCCGGCTTCAGCTTCCTCACGTTTCTCGCCTTTGCCTCGGTGGCCGTGGTCTTGGCCACGTTTGTCTCGTGGCTCCTGCGTGCCGGCCGCCTTCACCTCCACTACAGGTCGCCGCACAAGGCTTGCTGAGCCAACGCAAAGGAACACAGGACAGTGTCCTGCGTGAAAAGGGAGGAAATGGCATTTCTTGGAAGCTAAGCTTGAAAAGCACAGTCGAATAATCAGACCTCGGCTGCATCGTCGCGCTGTGTTGGAATGAGGTCCCAAAGATCGGGCATGCGACCCAGCCCGCCACAACCGCCGCGACCAGGCCCAAGTCGGGCAGTGTTGAACGGAGCGGAATTGGAGGAGAGGGTGGCGCGCATTTTGAAGCATATGGGCAAATGGAACGTCCGACGCAACATCATCATGCGTGACAAATACGGGAACACCAGGTAGAGCACGGTCCATTTCCTTCTTTTAAATTTGTACATTTTAATTTCTGAAAAATCATCTGTAGCGAGATCGATCTGTCGTACGGGCTGTTCTTCCGGCGATACGTCGAGTGTAAGAATATGCCCCGTGTGGAGCTGGAGCACGTGGCCAAGTTCAAGGAGGCACGTCTCCCTTTTCCACCTCTCCTCCTTTCATGAACGACGTGGTGCGCCTCGTCAGGAGTTAGGAACCTGTCCTTCGCGTCGTCGCCAGTGTATGTTCGTGATAATGATCGCCTTGTCTAATGTCATCACAGGTGCTGAATCTGAACAAGATACCGCCCTCTCGGGGCCTCTTCGTGACGACTGGGTACTACGGCCCGCGAGCGATTACTATCGGCATCAAGACCATCAACGGAACTGAACTAAAGGTGCTCCAGACACAGAACAATGCGCTCACACACGCACACACAACGCTATGGGTTGGATTGCTTGATCTGAGCGTCGTCGCCTGCTGGTGCTGTGCATGAATGATGTGACAGATTTGGGAGGAACAAGTGATGTGGAGGAGCCGAGTGCGACGTTTCGTGTGGGCCGGCTGCGCGGTGGGGGCCAGTTGGCTGGCCTACTGGGCCTACGGACCGATGTACGGATGGAAGGACGTGGACCGAGCACTGACGCGATTTGAAACCGACGCACGACGACGTGTGGACAAGCTCAAACGAACAGCCCGCGAGTATTGGCCCTGGTGACGTCACGCAAGGCCCACGCAACACCAACAGCGACAAATAATGAACGTTCATTATTTGATAACTGCACACCTGGTGATCTTTATTATTGCTGATGTTCAGAAGAAGCCGCCTGAGAACACCAGCTCCTCGCCCGGCTGCATCTTGTCAAACAGGTCGCCCAAGTCGAACTGCTCCGGTCTCGCCGTTCCCAACACGTCGTACATCTTCCTCTTTTCGGGAGACATCAACAACTCGTAGGCTTCCTTGATGTCGTGCCATGCGGCCAGCCTCTGCGTCTTCTCCTCCTGTGTGCTCATCCCAGCACGAAATGAGTCACGCAATGAATGATGAGGAAAGACGGGGAGCTGTACGTCTGAGAGCGATGCCAGCTTGTCTGGGTGTGATAGAGGAGCGCCTTCGTGCGGTAGGCCTTCTTGATTTGATCTTCTGTGGCATCCCTCTCCAGCCCAAGTATACCGTAGTGGTCACTTTTCTTCTGGGAGGCAAGCTGTGGGCAGGACGAGCTATTGGTTGAATCTGGGGTCCTGGTGGCTCGCTTCTTTCTTCGTCGCTCCTGACAGACTCTCTTGGCAGGCTTGGGTTGAGCGAGGTCCTGAGACCAGCGCACTTTCTTCCTCGCCTCTGCCTCGTACCTCCGCTTGCGCTTTGGAGTGGGCTCTAGGCCCGCGGTTCCTGGTACCTGTTCACTGGTCTTGCCGCCCTGGCTGACCTTCTTTGCATGTTCAAGCGAGGATGGACACAAGCAAGTCAACCACACTGGGCAAAGTTGAGAGGCAGCCCGGTAACTCGTCACTTAGAATAAGCCAATCAAAGGCCGGTGCACTACGTCGACGAAGCTCCCGGCACGGTGATTGGTTGCAAGGCGAAACAGCAGGGTGAGCAGTTGTCCTCAACCCTCTGGTGCCTTCACTTTATCCTCGCACCACCAACCACTCAACACTAACGCAACATGCCCCGCTTGCCCACCCCCAAGAAGGGAAGAGGAAAGGCTGTCGCCATCCGCAAGGGGAGACACAAAAGCAACTGGCCAACCTTTTTGAAGGAACCCTTCCCAAGGGAATGAAGGTAAGTGAGGTGAGGTTCGTCAGGCAGGAGGACGGGACTATTGTGGTGCGTACTCCCATTACATATTAGCTGTTGCTCCCCTACTAATTGATCTCTGTTGTGTGGTCAACTACCCAGTTCCACATCATAGGAAAGGTGGAACGCAAGCAGAAGGTGTGGGTGTATGGCAAGGGAAGCTGCTACCACACCAAGGCGTGCTCCCACTGCAACCCCAAACTCGCGACGCAGGTCGATGTTGCAACGGCCAGGGAAGAGATGGGGCGAGTGCCTTGCAAATACTGTTTCAAGGACGAAGACGACTAAGGCAAGGCTCATGTGGAACGACAAACACGTCGCTGTTCGTGTTGTGAACAATTGATAAAGAGAAGGCGCACGCTCGCTGCTGTATGGCGAGCTAGAGTCAACATTTGTCTTCCATCAGTCGCGAGGGAGAAGAAAGCAGAACATGCACTGAAATAACAAACAAAAGGAGAGTAAGGGCGTGTTCGTTTGAAGAGCAGCGTGGTGACCTTGCCTCCTTGTTTCTCAACGTCTTTTCTAGTGCCCGTGACCTGTATACGGTAATGCCAAGCTTAGCAGGATTCGTTTGGGCTGCGTTCAGTGGCAAGGAGCAAAGAGCACCGTGGTCGTCGTGGTCGTGGTCGTGGTCGTGGTCGTGGTCGTGGTCGTGGTCGTGGTCGTGGTCGTGGTCGTGGTCGTGGTCGTGGTCGTGGTCGTGGTCGTGGTCGTGGTCGTGGTCGTGCGGGCGCCGGGGCACGTGTACGAAGGATTGCGAGTGACCGTGCGAGTGTGAATGACCACCAGCCGCGCCCATTCCTGCTGTACACGCAGTCATCGTGAGAGGTCCGCTCCGCCGCATACATGGCGTGTGCCTGCACAGCTGTACGTGCTGTCGGTTATGTCGCGACCGTACCGCTACCGTGGCCGTGTGAGTGGACGTGTAGCGTGGGATCGCCGGCCTCGATACGCGCCAGCACGTCCTCGGCCTCCCTCTGGGCCTGGAGGTTGGCCCGCTTGTTGTTGAGCTTGTCCACCGACTTGGGCAGCCCGCGCACGAACTTGACCACGTGCGACACGAGCTCGGCAGGCTGGTCCGTCTGCAGGAGGAAGCCCGAACGCTTCACCACCGCATGGTGGCTCGGGTTGAACGTGGTCATCACGAACTGCCTCTGCTCCTCCGCGTTGGCGTAGTAGTGGTTGTTCTGTACACAGCGCAATCTTTGCCATTAGCACACACACACACACACACACACACACACACACACACACACACACACACACACACACACACACACACACAAGGACATTACCTCGGTGAAGAGGCACTGGAGCGGAACGCCAGACTGGTTGTTGTCAGGGCTGGCCAGCAGCAGTCGTCGCAGGCCGGCCTCGGCCGCCTGCCGGGCCTTGGGATCGGCCGACAACGCGGCGCGCTGGGCGCCGATGCGCAGAAGGCTGTGCTTGCCGCCACTGTAGCGCGCCAGGAAGGAGAAGGCGAGGGAGTCGGCCTGCGAGAAGCTGTCGCCGAGCGCCGAGCGCCACAGGTAGCGGTTGAAATGCGACAGCACGGGCAGGGACGACGTCAGCACGGGCAGGGCCAAGCGGCTCGACGCATCGCCGTCGGCGCTGGGCGCGAGCAGCGATGCGGGGAAGGCCAGCCGGGGCGTCGCGACCTCGAGCCCGGGGTCGAGCAGCGTCACGCTGCGCACGAGGTGCGGGTAGCGCTCGGCAAACCGCAGGCCCACCGTGCCTGTGGTCACAACCGAGGCCGTACCTCAATAAGAGAGAGAGAGAGAGAGAGAGAGAGGAGAGCAGGGAGTTGAGCCTGGACGCTGTATAGGAGCTGTACCCGCATAGTCCTGGAGGACGAGGTGAACCTTGCCGAGGCCCATCGAGGCGATGACGTCCTTGATGCGCTCTGCGTGGTGAGTAGACAAAGAAAGGGGATAGGCGTGAGAGAGGAGTCGTGGGCGAGAACGTATGTAGGTGAGGTGTACCGGCCAGGTACTCGAGGTCGTAGGCAGCCTCTTGCGGCTTATCGCTCAAGCCCAGCCCTGATGTTCATATAATAATACATAAGTACAGTATGTATACATATAAAAAAGAGTAGTTGATAAATAGCAGCTTGTGCGAGGCGATTTCGCACCGGGAAAGTCAAAGGAGACGGCGTAGATGCCGGCTTCCTTATCCATCAGTTCCAGCACGGAACGGAAGGAGAAGCTCGAGGTCGGCACTACAATCAACGACGACGACAACACATGGTCGGTAAAAGATGATTACACGTGTGCCACGCGTTGCGAGTGTGAGTGGAGGGCCAGTCCCGCGCGTCAGTAGGCAATGCAAGATAAAGACGGGGGAGCACGAACGCGAAGTGAGAAGCAGGACAACCTCCTCTTCCCGCGTGTAGTAGCCGGCCGTTCGTACGAACACGTTGAGGTCTCGTGCTCCGTCGTTGATCGGCACGTAGAGCCCTGTGATCGCACACACGCCACGGCTTCGGTCAGTCGCGTGCGCACGCGGGTCGGGTGTGGCTACAGGGAGGGCGTGCCTTCGCTGTGATGATGGCTGACGGCGGCAGGCCAGTGCCGGAGCGACGAGACCAGGCGTCCGCCGTCGATCGAGCCCGCGTGGCCGCTCAGCGGCAGGCCCGAGTCGCCCTCGAAGCTGGCCTCCCACACGAGGTACGTGGCGCCCACCAGCATGACCACGAGCACCAACGCCACGCACGGGTTGACTCCCCCGCTGCTCGCTGCTGGCCTTCTGCTCGAAGATGCTGAGGAGCTGGCCTGCTTCTTCTCCGAGCTCTTGATCGAAGTGGAGGCAGAGGAGGCCTCGGATTTCTTGGATTTAACGACGGGAGACGCCTTGACGTCAGTTTCTTCGCTACGAGCATCTGGCGATGAGGAAGATCTGGCCGCCTCCTCCTTCGCTTTCTTGCCGCTGCGCTGCTTGAGGGACGGCGAACCCTTGCCCTCGCTCATCTTTCTTGTGTTGTGCTTTTTCTTTCAATTAACAATTTTTTCTTTTTAATTAAAAGAAAGAAAATAGCTCAGTCGCGGTTGGCCAGACGGCGGCCACCTGCAAAGCTGAAGCGGCCCAGCTGGCCGGCTCTCGGCGACGGAGCGTCAGAGGCCGCGCCCATGGCCGCCGAAGGTAGTCGCGCAAAAGATCGCGGGGCCAAAGACTGGCGTGGCGGCAGCTGCGGCTGCGGCGCCTCCTCTTCTGTGGGGTAGTGGTAGGGATCGTCTTGCTCCTCGTCTCCCACGGCGTAGGGCTCCTCCGCTGCTGGCGGAGCTGCATCGAGCTCGTCGACGCCTGGCTCTTCTTCGATCGCCACTCTCCTCTTCTTGCGCGGCGCGGCCGTCGTCGTCGATGTCCCGACTACGGAAGCGCGGCGCGCTTGGGACGACAAAGACGATGACGACGGCGTGGAACGAAGGGAGACACTGCTGTAGGGCGTCGAGTCCACAAAGTCGTCATCATCGTCGTAGTAGCTTCTCTCCACGACGCTGGTATGGCCCAGCCGCTTGGCACTGGTTTTCACCGCACCGTACAGGGCGTCAGCTGAGCTGAGCCGCTCTTCTTCACTGTACGCTGTACTGCTGTGATGTGTTGCAACAGAGTGCGGTCGTACCTCCAGGAGGGCAGGGTGGCTGGATCGACTTCTTCGATGGCCTCCTCGTCCTCGTTCGCTGCGGCGTCCCACTGGCCCTCCTCGGCCAACTCCTCCTCCTCCTCCTCATTGCCCTCGTCATCCGCCTTCCGCTTGGCGCCCGTCGAGCGGGGCTTGCCCGGCGTGCCCGCCCGCTTGGCGGAGGCCTTGGGCCGGATCACCTTGCCGCCACGGCCCAGCGTGACGCCCCGTGCGGTCTTGCCCTTGGCCCGCTCGGCGCTCTCCATGATCTGGTCCAGCTCCTCGCCCACTGCCTCGAGCGTCGAGTCGGCCGCGTCAAAGTAGATCGTGGCCGGCTGGAAGCCGCCGCCGTCGGTCTCTCCCTCGGCCTCCAGCCGCGCCAGCTGTGCCTGGTCCTCGCAGATGATCTGGTTCATCATCTCGGCGTCGCGCTGCCGCTGCAGTCGGCGCTCCTGGTAGGCCTTCTCCCTCTCCTCGAACGTCTCGACCTGAAGACACGTTGTCAGCCCGCGTGCGCGCGCGGACGGGGAGGGGTGGCCACGCATGTGCCGGCACCTTTTGCAGGATCTGCTCCATGAAGACGTCGATGGTGCTGCCGTCCGGCGCCTTGCCCTCGACCGCCTCGGCCTCGAGCACTTCCTGTTCTCCGTTGAGCGTGTTGCCCAGCACATCCAGCTTGTGTCGAATCATTTCCCTGCGATCATTGTGTGCAAACGCCGTCAGTTTGTAATGACTGGGCGGTCGCACGCAATAACACAGGGCTGGTTGAGTGGTTGGAGATCTTTACCAGATGCTCTCGTCCAGAGTGCCGCGGGCAACCAGGTAGAACACTTCCACCTCATGCTCCACGCCAATTCTGTGGGCCCGGTCTTCAGCTTGTCGCAGAATCTGTTGTTGTTTTGGAACGAACAACACGCGGTTATTGGCCATGTCAACGAAGAAGAGCGCAACCTGCCACCGGTGGGGAAAGGCAGGCGTACGCCGGGATTCCAGTACAGTTCGGTCATGACGACAGCCTCAGCCTTTGTCATCGTCAGTCCCACGCCGGCCGATGTCAATCTGAAGAGATAAAACATGAGTTTAAAAAAGAATACAAAAACAAGAAACTATTAATTAAAAAAATGAGATAAAATAAAAAGGCAACGAAAACCCGTAAAAAGTACAGCTTATAGGTACCCCAACACGGCGGCTCGGCAGTTGGGCTGGTTCTGGAAGTAGTCCACCAGCTCTTGTCGATGATGCCTGCGCAGAGCGAGTGAGAAAGGTACGTGAGGGAGTTGGTCGTACGACCGCGGATGAGGAGTGGGTCAGCGAGAAAGGCGTACGGGGGCGTTTCGCCGTCGATTCGGACGTATTCGACGCCCTCCCTCTCCAACAGCAAGCCGATCCCGTTCATGACGTCGTGATGATACGCAAAACTGCGAGACGACCAGAGCCATGGTCAGCTTCAAGCGATCGTGCACATAGGCAGTAGGTAGGTATATGCGGTACACTAGGATCTTCTCCTTGACCTTGAGCAGCTCCTTGACATACTCGGTGACGGCCGGCAGCTTGGCCGTTCCCGTATTGTGATACAGCTCCTTAATGAGCCGCCAGGCTTCAAAGCGCGCAGTCTGGAGGACATCGGTCAGCCATTTATAAAAAATCTGAATTTAATAATATTATTAATTATAAGAGATAATATTATAAAGTTTAAATGAATTCTCGTAGGAGAAAAAAGTCGAACCTTGGCTGCGTCGGTGCTGTGGGCGATGTGGACCATCTTCTTGTGCTCCTTGATCTTGTTGTTGATATTGCCGATGACCTTCTTGTGCTTGTCGATTATTCCCAGGAACACCTGCATCCGCTTCTTGGCCGGCAGCTGGCCCAACACGTCGCACTTGAGCCGTCGTATCATCACCGTCTCCTGCAACAGCAGGTTCAGCTCCCTGGCGACGACACACGCGCAGAAATGTCAGCACGACCGTTCATGATCTCGGACATCGAGCGGGTGCCACGCACTTGAGGTTGGAGGAGCCCGAATAATCCCAGCAGAAACGCGTCTGGTGCCCGGCGCAGTAGCGAACGCCAAAATCGATCATGCGCTGATAGCAGAGAGGGGAGTGTGTATGTGCGTGAGTGTGTGAGCGCGGGGCTTGTCGGCACGCCTGCCCACCGCGACAATACTTAACAGTATGACGTACCGGGAACACTTGCGCGTCCAGGGCGTGAAGCTGCGTGAACAACTCCGCGGGGCGGCTGAGCGCCGGCGTCTGCACAGTGGCGACGCGGGAGGGTAGGTAGTCAGTGAGTGGAGCTCGCCCAGGCCCAACCGAACGAGCACGAGGAGATGGAGATGGGTGTAACTTACTCCGGTCAAGAGGATGCACCGACGCGCATCCTTGAGCAGGGGCTGGAGGTTGGTCGTGCGCTTGGCCTTCCAGCTCTTGATCGTATGGCTCTCGTCTGCGATGATGACGCGGAACTTCTTCTGGGCGATGTTGACTTGGCGCACCACTGCGAGAGACAGAGAGCGAAAATGTTGGTCATGCGTGGAATACTAACCAACTGCTGCGCGGATGTGGGCACGTGCACGCGCGCACCTAGATCGTAGGAGATGATGTTGACGAGACCGTCGGGGTTGTCCTTGGTCTTCATGATCACCTTGATCTGGTCCGAGCGAAGCCCGGGAATCCATTTCTCGAAGTTCTCGGCCCACTGGACCCGCACCTGCACACCAACAAGCAAGCGAGATCAGCGAGGAGGCTTCCCTGGACCGTTGACGCGAAGGTCAAGAACTGCTCGTTCGGTACCGATGACGGAGCCACCACGAGCACGGGCCAGTCCTCTTTGTAGTAGGCAGCCACCGCGATCGCCTGGAGCGTCTTGCCCAGGCCCATCTCGTCCCTAGCAAGAGAGAGAGAGAGAGAGAGAGAGAAGCGAGATGGCTTTCAGCACACATGCGCACACATGCGCACGCACGCGCAAGCACACGGATGAGGCCAGAGCTCGTACGCGATGAGGGCGCGACCGTTTCGCTGCAGTGCAAACATGACGCCCTCCCTTTGGAACGGGTAGAGCGCGTTCAGCAGGCCTACCGGTATCTTGTCCAGTTTCACTGCAACCATTTCAGAAATAAGTGAACGAATCAAATATTCATAAAAATATAAAACGATAAGATGGTAGTCAAGGAACCTTACGAAGAACAAAAAACATTTAAGAAGAAAAAAAGGGACCAAAAATGACCTGTCCTCACAACAAGTTGGCCAGGAGGGCGATGAGCAAGGAATACCGTTGGTGTTGAGCGGTTTCTTCTCCTTGTACACGAAGAGGCGCATGATCCACGGCGGCAGGGGGCCGTTGAGCGTAACACCTCGAGCGTCCTCGATCGCCTTGGCAAAGGACTGGTAGCACGACAGCGGGAACGTCCACATCTTGTTCGGGACATCTACACACGCACACGCGCACGCAGACGAACGGAAGTCAACAGCTAAGCCATCCGATGCGGCACGGAGGCAGGAAGCGAAACGAACCGAACGTGCTCCCGGGCACGCTGGCATAGAAATCCGAGAGCCACTTGTCGCGCTTGTGCGGTTCGCCCACGCCAAACAGCTCCTTGTCGACCAGCTGCACGTCGATTGGCACCGGTGGCGCGTTGCCGTAGAACGTGGGCGCGCGTGGCTGAGGAAAGGCCACCGTTGGACGCTCTCCGCGCTGGAGTTGGCCGTTGCCTTGGTGATGTGGCGGGCCGCCACGAGCAGTCGCGGAAGCGTTTGAAGGTGAAGGGTAGGTGAAGCCAGACGAAGACGACGATGAAGAGGTGGGAGGGACGCCGGCGCGACCCGCTGTGGGGTGGAAGTCGTCCAAATCATAGTCGCCGCCAACAGCGCTGCCGTCGAAGGCGGCCGCATCGGCTGCGGTCGTGCTGTTGTTGAATATGGAGGGCTGGTTCTTGTTGAACCGATTGTGCGTCGATCGACCGCCGGCCGCTGCCGCTCCCGTCTCCGCCGGCGTGTAGGAGAAGCTGTAGGACTTGTCCTTCTCTTCCTGCTGCCTCTGGTAGGGATTGTCAAAGTGCGGCTTGGCTCTCTGCTGTTGTTGGTGCTGCTGCGGTGTTGCGTTGATGGTGGGTGAGGGGCGACTGGCCGTTGGCGGTGCACGAGCATAGGGAGAGGCAGTAGAGGAAGAGGGGAAAGAAGTTGGAGACGAAGATGTGAAGCGGAGCTGCGGCCCAGCGCTCGCGGGAGGAGGGCGGGCTGAGGCAGCAGAAGAAGCGGCAGGGCTGCCGCGCGCGGCACCGTGGGCGGGAGGGGAGGGCACCTGCGTGCTGGCCCCGGGACCAGATGGGACTTGGAATCGGCTGGCGTGAGGCCGGCTTCCATTTGTAGCTGAGGGCGAGAAAGCAGAAGAGGGCGAAGACGTTGAGGCTGGCAGAGACGAGGCAGGGCGAAATGAATGCACGTTGGAGGAATGGGGAGAGGAGAGCTGGTTGTGATTGGGCGCCGCGGGTGTGCTCTCTGCGATGTCCATCATCGCAGCTAATTCTTCCCATTCGCTTGATGATATCGATACCACCCCAACGCCCGTGGCACTCATTCTCGCTTGTTAATCAAACCGAATAAATAAAATCAGCCGTGTTGTCCGTCTGTTTTACGCCTTGAACGTTATAATAATAAATTCTGCCTTAACTAAAACACGAATAAATAATATATTCAACTTCCTCGAAAAATAAATCTCGCGAGTTATTTTTCTTGATTAAAAATTGAACAGAACGGCTGGATTTGGGTGTTGCTAACCCAATCAGATGGGGCTCATATCGTCGCCGTCGCCGTCGTCGCCGACGTGTTGGTCGAGCAAGGCCACGATGGCCTCCATGCGCGGCCGCTTGTCTGCCGACGCGTGCCAGCACTTCTTCATGAGCTTGCGGAAGGCAGGGGGGCAGTCGTTGGGAATCTGCGGCCGCTTGCCCTCGAGCACGTCCAGCGAGACGCCCATGAAGTTGCGCCCGGCATAGGGCTCTCGCCTCGTCACCACTTGCCACATGACAACGCCAAACGAGTAGATGTCGGCCCGCTCGTCGTACTTGTCGCCGCGGATGATCTCCGGCGCCGTCCAGCAGGGCGTGCCGCAGCGCGTCATGGTGGCGTTCTCCTCCTTAATGCGCGCAAAGCCAAAGTCAGCCACCTTTACGTTCCAATTTTCGTCGACGAGCAGGTTGGACGGCTTGAGGTCGCGGTGCACGATCACGGGCTGGAGGGAATGGAGGTAGTTGATGCCCAGCGCGGCCGAGCGCAGCATGCGCAGCTTCTGCTTCCACGTGAGCTTGATGGCGTTGTTGGCGAGGATGTCCTTGAGCGAGCCCTGCTTCATGAACTCGGTCACGATGCACAGGTTGGGCTTCTTCACGCACGCCCCGATGAAAAGCACGATGTTCGGGTGGTGCAGCTCCGACAAGAAGGCCATCTCGGCCCTGAACTCGAGCATTCGCCGCTCGTCGAGCTTCTGCTTGATGAACCGCTTCACCGCCACATCGACGCCCTTCCACTTGCCGCGGTAGACCACGCCGTACGAGCCCAAGCCCACCTGCTTGCCCACCTGGATCTCGTGGAAGTCGATGATCCACCGACACAGGTTGGCCGACGTGAGGAAGGTGTCCTCCTTGAACATCATGCCTTCGCCCACCGCCGTCTGCAGCTCGCGGTCTGGGTCGCTCCCGCTTCCACTCCCGCTGCCGTCGGGACTGTCCGGGCGGCCGTGTGGGTCCGAGCCCGACGACGGGTTGCCGGACGACGACGTGTTGTCGCCTTCTAGTGTGACGCCACCAAAGAAGCGAGCCTCGAGCCCCTCGGCCTTCAATTCATACAGCTTGGCGCCTAGCGACCCACAGTCAGCCACATGGTCACGCAACACATTCGCACACGCACACGCACACGCACACGCACAAGCACACACGTGTGCACGCCTACCTTGTGGGGAGTCAGGCATCTCGAACTTGCCCAGGGCAAGGACACGCTTGCCAGTGGTCGCGGCCCAGTCGTCGACGGCCACGGCCTCCTTAAGTTTTTGGCAGGCTACGTGGCTCATGACGATCTGGCCGCCGTGGGTGAGGGCTGTGATGCGCGCGGCGGCGTTGACCGTCGGTCCTATGTACTCGACGCGGCGTGTCATCGGGTCGCGCACGGCTTTGGCCTGCCCCACGTGCACGCCCATGCGCACGCGCAGGCCCTTGTACAGAACGCGGTCGTCCGTGTCACCCCACTCCTCGGCCGCGCCCGGGTGGTCGAGCAAGGCCTCAGGCCACTCGGCCGTCACCAGGGCGCTTTGCACGTCGCAGCACCAGGCCAGCGCGTCGGCCACCTGCTGGAAGGCCATGCAAAAGGAGCCCTCGCCGCTGTTGCGATCGCGAATGAAGACGACCTCGTAGCCGCGGTGGCGCAGCAGAGCGGCGCGCAGAGTCTCGTTGTGGAGCAGGGTGGCGTCGCGCATGGCCGCGGCGTTAAACTCCCAGAGCGAGGCGGCGCGCGTGATGTCCGTGAACACGATCGCGACCTCGCCCTCCGGCGCACGCACGCCGGTGCCGGCGCCCGCGGCTACGCCTGAGTAGTTGCGCGACGAGTTGGAGGAGTTGGAGGACGATGAGTTGCCCGACGAGTGGGTTGAGGCGGAGGGCAGCGTCCACGAGTTGTACAGGCCCTTACCGGGCTTGAGCCCAGCCGACCCGGAGGAGGACGACGAGTGCGAAGTCGACGTCCTGGACACGCCGCCCGAGGTCGAGTCGCCGTGCATGGAAGACAGGCGGGTCATGATCTCAAGGAAGGTTGGGCGGATTGTAGGGTCGTGATGCCAGCAGCTCGTGATGAGCTCCTCGAACTCGCTTGGGCACATGTTCGTCGCATCCTCGGGCATCCTCGGGCGCAGGTTGTCGCGAATGACTGCTACGGCCACCGCCGCCGGGCTGTACACATATAACATCAATAAGTGAAATTCTCCAAACGAAATCGAGATGCACACTACGTGATTACCTCATGCCAAGGTAGGGCTGGTCGCGAGTGAGGAGCTCCCACAGAATGATGCCAAAGCTGTAGACGTCGGCCAGGATGAAGTCCACGTCGGCGGACTCGTTCAGCACCTCGGGCGCAGTCCAGTGGACACTGCCGGCGATGTCGCGCGCGCCCTTGTTCTTGATGTCCTCCTTGAACTTGGTTAGCCCAAAGTCAGAGACCTTGACGTTCCACTTGTTGTCGAGCAGCAGGTTGAGCGACTTGAGATCGCGA
This sequence comes from Acanthamoeba sp. SK_2022b, assembly GCA_027943245.1. NCBI lineage: Eukaryota > Discosea > Longamoebia > Acanthamoebidae > Acanthamoeba > Acanthamoeba sp. SK_2022b. The sequence goes on from JANDJZ010000032.1 coordinate 76,618, forward strand.
TGCACGATGCCCGAGGAGTGGAGGAAGTGCATGCCCTTGGAGGCCTGGTAGGCCATCTTGGCCTTGAGGGCGAACGGAATCTCTGGAATGAGCTCGTTGTGTAGCAACTGTACACGACCAATCAACCAAATGTCAGGAAATGATGCATGTTGTGGGCCAGGGCTGGACGCTGTTATCAGGACGCACGTCGTAGAGGGAACCGAGGGACATGAACTCCATGACGATGCACATCTTGGGAGCCTTGGTTGACGCGGCCATGAACAGTACGACGTTGGGGTGACGCAGCGCGGTCATGACCCGCACTTCGTCCTTGAAGCTCTTCTCCATCTCCTTGGTAATCCGATCTGAGGCCATGACCTTGACCGCCACGTCGGTGCCCTTCCAGGTCGCTCGGTGGACCTCGCCGAAGCCGCCCGTGCCGAGGTGCTCGCCCACCTCGAGTTCGTCGTACCGAATCTCCCAGTTGTCATTACCCTTGCCCTTGCGTTGCACCAGCACCAGCAGCACGACGATGAACACCAACAACCCGATGAAGGCGAGGGTCACTAATGGGATGCCCACGCCTGTCACCGCACACAACACACGATTAATAGAGTGACATCAGTGACGGTGTTATTGATTGGTGGTGATGGCGCACCGAGGCCGATGGTCAGAGCGGCGTCGGCAGAGTCGGTCTTGAAGGACTGGCAGTACTGGCCCACACGCCCCGAGTTGCACAGGCAGGCGTTCTCGACGCAGGAGCCGGCATCTGAGCAGACCTGACCGCCGTCGGTGATGCAGCCGTGGATGCTGCTCGCGGCCACACCGTCGCAGGTGAAGTTCTTTAGCAGCACGTAGAAGTTTCGCTTCATGCTCTCGATGCTGGTGGTCAAAAGGACACCTTGCCTGCGCATGTCAAGGTTCAACAACCTGGTCATTTCCTATTATTTTACAAATGGTGATAATAATAACGCTTGTGTACCGATTGGCTATGCGCTTGGCCTCGGAGTCGGTCTGAGTCCACAGGAGATAGTCGGCCAACCCGGAGGCGAGGGTGCAGTCCTGCATGTCCGCCTGACGGTAGATGAACGATCCGAAGGTGGCCAGCGGCCAGCTCTCGGCGCTCTTTCCTGCTCGCGTCCAGGTCCCAATCACGATGTCAAACTCAAGAACAAAGGCCAACAACCAAATAACGAAAGCCAAGCGCGTCCTTATACCAAGAACGAGCGAGTTGTAGGCGAGCGCGTCGCCCGTTTCGATGTAGTCGTCAACAGCGCTGGAGACGGAGGCGAAGCTCGGGCTTACCACCACGCCGGCCGAGTTGACCAGCGAGGCGGCGCTCAAAGTTCGGCTCTGCTCGCACGCACGGCACGATCGAGTTGGCCCGCAAAGATAAAAGGCAGCTGGTAGTTGTAAGGGACCAGTACCAATAGGATGTCGTGGTACCACCAGAACGCGAAGGAGTAGGGCGTGGATCTCAGAATTTGGATGACCGCATCGACGTCCGATCCGGAGCGCGACCGATTGAGGTCGGCTTGGACGGGGAATGATACAATAGCGCCCACGCCGACCTGTAGAATGGTTGCACCAGAGAGACACAATCGTTAGCGTCGGGGTAGCACCGACAATTGTCGTGGGTGACACGGTGTCGCGCACCCGCTCGTTGAACTCGGGCACGGTCGCGCTGAGCATGGAGGTGAACAGCTGACCCACGGCCGAGCTGCCGGTCACGGTGGCGACGTAGATGGGCTTGGCCGGAAGGAGGTGCGCGATGTCCGGGTTAAGGTCCTTGATGCGCTGGTCGTTCCACATGGAAATGTTGGCGAGGTAGATCGCGGCCGTGGTGTTGAAGTCCAGCACCAGCGTGTAGCCATCCAGCTCCGGGACGTAGTAGGCTGTCGTCACCGGCCGGGCACGCGTCAAAACTATACATGATGCAAGGAATGCGCTCGAGGGGAGTACCAGGCACGACGGCGTAGGCGGCAGCTGGCATGATGGCGGCATCGGGCATGGCCGCATAGTAGGAGTCATCCAGCCCGTTACTGACCACGCCGTAGTCCTCGTCGAATGTGATGAGCTGATCCTTGGCGATCGACGACAGTGACTGGTAGTATTTCATGGTGGTGGTATCGGTTGACCACGACACAGCCCACGAGGTGAACAGAGTGATCTGGGTGCCCACGCCGATAAGGAACGAGGTCGTGTAGGCCGTCTCTCCGTTGCACTGTACGGTGCCCAGCAGGTTGACGAGCTTCTTGCGGAAGCTCACCGGCAGCGGCGCCACGTTGACGGACTGTGCGTGCGCCGACGCCCTGTTGATCAGAGACGGTTAAGGCTGAGCATCACACTCAGAGCAAAGCAATTGGGGTTCGCACGCATCGTTGGTGTGGATCCAGGCGAGGAAGGAAAGGAGCTCCTTGATGTTAGTGCAGTCGAGCGAGCTTGCATTCTGGCTGATGGCGAAGTGGGCCATGAACGCGAGCGGCCAAGCGTTGGTATTGTTGGCGTCGTAAATGTCGATGTCGAATTGGCTGTTGGCGTAGTAGTCGCTGAATGAGGTCATGGCGGCCTGGACTGTGGTTACGTTGGGTTCGACCAGCGTGCCGGCCTTGTTGATCATGCGGGCCAAGGGCACGATGTCCAGGGCTTCCGAGTAAGTGACAAACGTCATGCGGTACGCCGCCTCCTGATGGCAACGCGTGAGTGCAAACTGAGAGGCTACTACGTAGGAAGAAGGAACGAAGAGAGCACCTGCAACCAGGTGAGCCTCAAGCTCGTGGAAGTGCCGACTGGTTCTGCAGATCCCCGCTGCGCAGGGGGCATGTTGGCGAAGGTGCGGTTGGCTGCGGCGAACACGGTCTTGAACTCGCTGCTGAAGCTTTCCAGGGCCAGTCTCAGCACTTCGGTAATGGATAGCTCGCTGTTGTCGTTATAGCCCAGGTAGATGGCCTTGGCCGGAAGCTTGCTGGCGATGGCGGGGTTGAGGGCCTGGATGCGCGAGTCGTTCCACAGGGAGATGCTGCCGGCCCATACCAGCCCCAGGGTCTCCCGGTCCAAAATCTGACCATAGAGTGGCCTCTGTGAGCGTGGCTGCCACTGGGACGTGCAAATTGCATTGGAACAGGAAGCAACGTACGAGGGTGGGGTCGGAAGAGCTCAGCTCAGGAAGACTGTAGCCCATCGCTAGCCCGTTGCCGGCCAGTGGGAATTGGGTGAGGTACCCATAGTCAACCTCGTCGGCAGGAACGCTTCGGTCCAGGGCAATGAAGTCCTAGTTGGCACAAGAGCCCACAAAAAATTGGTTGAGACATCCCGATGCCCTCAAGCCAGGTGGAGTCAAGCGCATACCAGCTTGCCATCGTCGTAGGCCGTTAGGGCTGTGCTTGTACCCGAGCCGGTGTAGCTTATGCTGTAATGACGTACGCATCAGCAAGAATATAAAAATGTAAAATATGTGAACCAAATTGAACGAGGCCCTTTTTGTGTCCCCGCGGGTAAAAAGATATCTCGCTACCTGACGTCGTCGCGCACGTTCAAATAGCCGTCTATCCACGCATTGAAGACGGCCGTGGTGCTGGGTGAGCCTGCACCTTCAATGATAATCCCAGAGCTTGCTCCTGCTTTGGGGGACAGGTTAGGTTCTTCAGCATGCCAGTACGAAGGGAACGTGGGGCGCTACCTTGGTGGAACACGAGCACAAAAAGAGTGGCGAGCAGGAGCGAAACGACATGCATGGCGTGCCTGCTGGGATGAGGGTTGTGCTTGATGGTGTTGTACAGTGTGTTTGAGCAAGAAAACGAAATAGCTTGTGGTGGCGAAGTCAAGAACGCCGTACCCGGCACCGGTTGCAGTCCCAGGATCAAAGAACTGACATCTTCCGAAGGAGATCGGCGCCATTGGTGCAACTCTTGGTGTACAACCCGACCAGGCGGGCTCTTCTTCGCTTAATTCATCGGCCCCTGTGCGCACACAGACAGTCTGCTATCGCCTTGTGCAACAGTAGCCAAGGCAGATCGCTCATGCCAACACGGCTACTGCAGGCCCTCCACACTTCAGGTGTGCCAGGAGGGGACCTTCAATATCATGCCCAGAGGAGCTGTTTGTGCATACCATTGGACTAAGCAGAGCAGAAAGCCCACTCATTCCCAGGAATGCAGCTTAAGACCAAGTATCAATCTTAAGTTTACAATATTTTACTATGTTCTCCAGTGCTTCATCCATTCTCAACAGCAGGCCAGCATTGTACCATCGTCATCAAGGGCTATCAGAGGCACCATGTCAAACCATACTAAGCCACCCAGTGGCTGTTGTGTAAAGTCAACACATCCTGTATACATGAACCATGCACCTGCCTGTTTGCTGATGACATTGCACAAAGGTTTTGCCAGCTTACCTCCTACAGCACACACCTGCTTGCTTGCCACCATCATGCCACACATATAGACCTGCCATCTGGTCATGTATGAGCATGATGTTGATGGCCTTCTTTTTATGCTTGCCATACCATTGCAGATGTGTATGCAAAGCTCCTGCACCTCTGACAAAAATGCCTTCTGGTCATGTGAGCATGTGATGTTGATGGTCTTCATGGCCTATCTCTCTGCTCTACCATTGAACATGTGATGTTAATGGTCTTCATGGCCTATCTCTCTGCTCTACCATTGCATACATGTACACAATGCTCATGCACCTTCTGTCCCACGTTTACACCCTCTAACTTGTCATGTAAACATGACCAGATGGCAGGTCTATATGTGTGGCAAAACGTGGTGAAGAGGAGCTGCATGAACACAGCACATGAGGCCACAATGGTTGCAAGCATGTGTGTGGTGAAGGAGGTGCACTGCAAAACCTTGAAGCAATGCCATCAGTGAAGAAAGTGCAGAGCCATTGTGTTCTATGCGCAAGCAGCAGCATTTGGGTAGACAGCTGTAATGTTTCTTCAAGGTGCCACTGACAGTCAATGTTGTTTGTTGGTGATGGTGCTGGTGACCAGCCAAATGGCACAGCAACAGACTGACAGGATTACAGAGGTATATGCACAATCTACATATCCACTCACCTCAAATAGTCGTGGAGACTCCGCCACCGCCACAGCCAACCAACCCCACCTGGGCTCAGAAGAAAAATAAATATAAATATGTGGTGCGCTAGTACATAACGGACATCACTCGACCTTCTTCCTCCTTTTGATCTCCTCCTCGATCTTGACAAAGTACTGCAGACGCACTGCCACCTCGCGGCACTTGGCCATGTCGGAGGCGTCGAGGGCGTGACCGATCTCCTCGTAGCAGCTGGCGAGTCTCTGTTTGTTCTCGCGCTCGAGCGTGCGGAGCTCGCTGTCGTCAGCATCCTCCAGCCGCATGCGGATCTCCATCACCTCCATCAACAGGTCGGGATCGGTGATCGTGCCCGTCGTCTCGTCAAGCGGCACGCCCTTCAGCTGCATCTGTGGACGCGTTGGTCAGGTCATTGATGGATGCGCGTGATTGGAGGCATGCACTACAGTGCGGGTTGAGAGGGGGAGCGTACAAGATACTTAGCCCGTCTGTTGGGGTGCTTGAGCGTGTGGTAGGCCTCGTTGATAATCGATGACACGCCCTCCGAGTAGTTGCGCTCCCTCTGCAAGCACGTGGGATATGGACACAAGCGTAAATAGCGTCAGGAATGAAGCTGCGTCAGGCCGTGGCGGCCAACTAGGACTAGAGACGCGGGTCGTACGGTGGTCGCGGTGTGAAAGTTGTCGGGATGCAGCTTGCGCTGCAGGGCCCAGTAGTGCTTCTCCAGCTTGCCAGCATCAACCGCGAACCGCTTCGGCCTGAACAACCAGAGCAGCGCACAGTGTGTCGGATTATTAGTAAAACAAATAAATGTAAAATAATAAATAGGGGGCTATGTAGAGGGGAGGCGTACATGCCCATGAGCTCGAAGAAGTCGTAGTTGGACGGCGGCTGCACCTTCTGGCAGCACGAGCAGAAGAGCGGGATGCCCTTGACGAAATTATCGCACGACCAGCACTTGGGATGCGAGCCAAACTTGTCAGATCCACAGCCAGGGGTTGTTGCATGCTGATGCTGTTGGGCGGTGTGTCCACAATCGGCGCAATTGCTTGTGGGCTGATCTTCAGAAGAAGCGGGCTGGTGAGCTGAACTGGTGTCGGATGAAGAGGTTGTGCGCACGCGAATGAATCGTCGTGAGGTGGAAGATGAGAGTGAAGGGAGGTGAGAGGAAGTGAGGACAGCATAGCAGCTTGAGCGATTGAGAGAAGTCAAGTGACCAATCTCGCGACTGGCCATCAGACAAGGTGCCCCTCGCCCCCCAGCAGAGCTGCCTACGACTCGCATGAGGCAACACGGCGGCATATACGCCGGTGACTTGCCAATCGTGGCCAAAATCGGCGAAGATGAAGGAAGCAGAGAGGAGAGGGAAGGGATAGAAGCCGTAGAGGCCATTTTGGGTGACCGAATGCGTTGCATGAAGTATGTCGCTCTCTCCTCCCGCTCCCTTGTCGGCTCAATTCTTGATCTGATGGACAGCGCCAGAAATCTTTAGTGTTTCTAAAACGTTTCCGAAACTTTACATCGGCGTAAAAGCACGGAAAGGCGGGATTAAAACGAAAGCAAGCTGGAGGCGAAACGAGAGAAAGAAGAGAGCTGATAGGGCGCGTGGACCTCTTGACGACGAGAATCTGGGAGATAGAGTTGCACGTGCGTTCCGTCATTACCTTCTTGCGCGAAAAGGTCCGCACAAAACGTCGGGCATGTATAAAATTCCTCCAAAACAGGTGTACCGGCTCCGCAGCCCAACGAGCTGTGAGAGCTGGTCGAGCACCAACAAAAGCGTCGTGACTGCCGCCCTGGCAGGAGAGAAAGTTAACTACTTGCATGGAGCACACCGCGTCAGCCACGGCCGATGATGATGCGGAGTTGATGCCGCTTCGCACTCTCTCCTGCCCCATCTGCGAGGAGCCCTTTGTAGAGGTACGGGAAGACTTGCTGCTTCCTGCAGGACTTTTGTCCTCTACTACGTTATGCATGAGTCTTGTTCGATGGGCTGACGCTTAGCCTCACACGGGAGGTAGGCCATACTGCAGTGCCCAGAGGGGCACGCGTTTTGCCGCAGGTGCTGGAAGCGCTGGCTGAAGGGTAGTGGGCAAGGGTGCGTCCTGCCCTCCACCGGTACCCCTCATTTGACTTCATCTCGTCTCACCTTGGTGCTGGGAACAGGTCTTGTCCCGAGTGCCGCACGCACGTGGCCTTCTCCCGACTGGTACGCAATAGACAGGTAGAGCACCTTATTGTTGAACTCAAGGTGCCCTCAGCTTTCCCTATTGAACACTCGGGTGCCGCAAAGAAGGGCGTGTCGGTCTTACGCCACTCCTTCTGGGTTGATGCAGGAACGGGAGAAGATACGGCGAACGTCCTCGGACGAGCTACAGAAAGTGGGCGAGAAGACTACAACCAATTCCCGCACTTCCTCCTCTGCTTCTTCTTCGCCTTCCTCTTCCTCTCCGCCTTCGCCTCTGTCTCCCAGTTCCTCGTCTCCCTCGCCCTCTGCCTCTCCGTCATTCCCTTCACGCCATGGTGGCCTATACATTCTCAACGCCTCTTCTCATCGACTTGACCCCGAGCCTGCCCGCCAGCTCCCCACGCCGCGCTCGACGTCTTCTACGAACGCTTGGCCTGCCGACCCCAACTTAGCTCCGCTTCGGCATCGTCGGCGTGGCGAGCCAACTGCCGCGGGCGCTGCCTCTACCGCCGGTGTGGCGGCCCACGGCAACCCCGGGCCCAATCATCCACGAGCGGCCCGGTCTCCGCTGCTAGAGGCCAAACGCACGTCTACCGTCGTGCTGGTGATCAGGCTGGTCGTCGTGCTGTTTGTGGCCTACCGAGTGTGCGTGCTCGTCCCCGTCGTGCTCCAGTACTTCCGGGCCGGGCTCAACCCCAGCTTCGAGATGCTCTACGCCGAGCTATGGAAGCTGTGGTCCTCGCGCTGGGCAAGCGCATCACCGAGCCCCTCTGGTAAGCTGCCCTGGTCCAGTGCACGCATCGACTCCAGGCCCATGTGTCTCACCACAGCGTCCGGCAGTCACAGATCAAGGGGACGCTCACGAGCTCCTGCATGGGATGCTCTCGCAGTCGCCGCACCTGCCCTTCGGCTACGTGCTGAAGGAGCTCTGGCTCCACTTGGTTCGCTTCGTCTACCACGCCCTCATCATCGGCGTCTGCATCACAGGTTCGTCTCAAGAGAACGAGGCCAACTCTTCTCGTTGGGCCCTCGCGCCCATATGGGTTAACACTAGCTCTCGCTGACGCCGTGCTTGCATCCAATGCCTCCGACGATGCAGATGTGATGCTGCTGGTCGTGTGCTGGGTGACCCACCGGAGCTTGTGGCTGTTCTATAGCCTCGTTGCCTATAGCGCGGCCTCCCTGTATGGCCTCTTGTATCGCCTCCTGGTCGACCCGTCTGGGTGCGTCTCGCCCCCACCCCGTGCTCGCACGCTCTCTCCCTGCCACCACTTGGTCGCTCTTACACAAGTCGATCACAGGCCCCAGTTGCTGCGGATCGCCGCCGCGTTCGCGCACTGGCTCCTTACAGCCCTCAGGGACCTCGCGTACAAGGCCATCAGCTCGGCCTTGACGGAGCTCGGGACGCTCGTGTCTGCCGCGTACTGCGTCCTCCGCGACGGGCGCCTGGCCGAGTGTTGGGCGTGAAAGCCACTTTGGACGAGTGCCAGCCACTGGAGGCGGTGTATAAAACAAAGAAGAAGAGGTCGACGAGTGGACCGATCGCGAGTGGACATCGCTTTACTGGTTACAGGATCAGACCGCTGCACACAAACCCCTTCCCGCTTCGCTCCACTCCGCCGATTTCCTGCCTCCAAGTGTGCGCCGACCGATTTGGTGTTCACTTGGCCCTGCCTACTGGATGAGGAGGTCCACGAACTCGTCGTACTTGAGGTTGCCCTCCGTGTCCACGTCGCTGGCCTTGAGCAGCGAGTCGATCTGTACGTTGGTGGCCACAGCCCCCCGAACCTTCAGCATTAGCTCACCTTCTTCTTATTCAAGCAAGGGCAGTGGCACCTCTTCGCTGGTGAGGGGTTCGCCCAGGCTGCCCAGCAGCACGCGGAGGTCAGCCTCGGAGAGCTTGCCGGTGCCGGTGTTGTCGAGGAGGCGGAAGGCCTGTCGCATGTCCTTCTCGAGCTCCTGGGGGCGGCGCAGCTTCTTCCTGTAGAGGCCCTTGAACTTGTTGAAGTCCACGGGTCCATCACCTACCACCACAATCATCATCTTCATTAGCACAGCAATCATCATTTGATCGAGAACAGGATCTGATGAACCAGAGAGGGGGTTAAGTGTGGGACTTACCAGCCTCGGCGAGGATCTGGTCCAGCTCCTTCTCGAGAGGCGCCTTTCCTGTTGTTTGAACGTGTAACGTCAGCGATCTGTCATTAAGGTTGACTCTCGCTTGAGCTCTGGGAGGCCACACAAAGCGCGAGGGAGAGAAAGGTGACATACCAAGGGCTCGGATCACGGTTCCGATGTCGTCCTTGGAGATCACTCCAGTGTGATCAGCGTCGAAGCAGCTGAAGGCTTCCTTGATCTCCTCTTCCGACGTGGCCATCTTTTTTTAATCCGCTTGGTCGTTTGTTCTCTCCTCGTCTCGACCTTCTTTCGCTGGGGCAACCTTTCCGACAGCACAGCAGTTGCCTACCTTATCTGGCGTGAGACACGCATAGCACCAATATGTTGTTAGGGTCCAAAAGCGCAGGCATATTCCACAGCTATTTGCATGCTCGACATTCTAGACATACCTCAGAAAAAGCGCAGACAAGATTTGCCGAAGATGAGGGCGTCGCTTGTGTGTAAGCAGTAGAAATGGACATGGAGCAGCCCATCAAGGTAGCCTACGTTGGGCCCATGCATTTCTACAGCCTTCTGGTGAAGGGAGGTACGTCGTATTGAAGGGGACGATAGGTAGGTGGCCACAGTGCTGTCCTGACCCTGCTGGCCACAGAGTTTGTGGTGGTTGACCTTGGCACTGCCGAGCAGTTCGCTCAGGGCAAGCTCCTGGGCGCGCAGCACCTGCCCGAGGGCGCTTCCAGCTTCGTCGACGACTTTGGCTACGAGCGCCGGGACAAGGTGCTGGCCTACGCCCACTCCGACGTCGTCGCGCCAAGCGACCCGCGTCTTGCTGTCTTCCACAAGCAGAAGTACCTCAAGGAGATACTCATCTTGCAAGGTCGGCATCTCTCTATCTCCCACTCCTTTGCTCTTCACTGACTAACCGACGATGGTCTGTCACGTCGTCGGTGTGGCAGGTGGCGCGGACGCCTTTGCCGAGCACTATCCGTTTCTGCGGGTCGGGGCTGCGGGCGGAGGCGACGACTTCCTGGTCTACCCGTCCCAGATCCTGCCCTCGCCCTCGGGCCTCTTCCTCGGATCACAGATCACGACCACCAACAAGAAGGTCTTGCAGGACCTCAAGATAACGTTCGTGTTCTCTCTATCTCTCCCCCCACACAACACACACACACACAATACACAACACCAGTCTAGGCCATGCTTGCTCACTCGCCAGGTGCCTCTTGGTCCGGTGCAGACACATCGTCAACGTGACCAACGAAGTGGTCAACCAGTTCGAGTTCGACGAGGCCCTCGGCATCACGTACCACAGGTCAGGCCTCACAGGTCGCCGTGTGCGGTTGGGGGAGCAAGGCACGGGGTGCGCTCACATTTGGTGGTGAGGGGACCAGGTGTTCCGTGATGGATGAGGTGACGGAGGACATCTTCCGGTATTTCCACAAGACACGCGACCTCATTGACCGAGCGAGAAGCGGCGGTCCACTACCTCTCCCTTTTCGTTTCTTCGTCCTTTCGCTTCGCTCTTTTGTGTTGCTGACATTTGTGCGAGGGCGACGCTCGACAGGCGGCAACGTGCTGGTCCACTGCGCGCAGGGGCGATCCCGGTCGGCCTCCATCGTGACGGCCTACCTCATGCTCACCAACCGATGGGATTTTGAGACCGCCTATTCGCACGGTAACCTACCGCCACACATCTTGTTGTCACACATGATGTTTTATTTTCTGTGTTTCTTTTAATAAAATATAAATACTTTTTATTCATTTTTCTAGAGATGTTTTGCGTTGGTGTGCCTCATTCTCGTGCCGTGTGTGTTTTCTCAAGTGACCACGCTGCGGGACATCGTGCGAGTCAATCCCGGCTTCCGGCAGCAGCTCCTCACGCTAGAAGCAGAGATCACCAACGCCAACGGTGACGACGACACCACTTTTACGTTGCAGTAGAAGTTTACGTGCGCATGTACCACATAAAAATGAATCTCTCTTGTAGCGCTCTTCAATGCCCTACTGCAGACAGCAGTTGGTTTCCTTCTTCTTGGCAGTCTCGAGGGCCGAAGAGGGGGCGCTGGTGGGCTGGCAGTGGGCGGCGAAGGCGGCCTCGGAGGGAACGTAGGCCGGCGTGGCCATGCCGATCACGGACCGCCAGCCGCCGGCGATGCGGTTCACCAGCTGGTTGATGGCCTGCTGCACGTTGTCGCCCGTCTTGGCCGAGCACTCAGCGAACACCGCGAACCCCAACTCCGCCGCCAAGAGCCTGTTTTGTGGGGGGGGGGGCGTGTGTTGGTCGATCGAGCAAACGCAGCGACGCCACACAGACACAATCGATTGTGTACCGCCCCTCCTCCTCGGTGACGGCTCTCTGGGCATCAAGGTCGCTCTTGCAGCCGATCAGCATCACTGTGCAATTCTCGTGCGCATACCTGCAACGCAGGTCGTTAGCGCATGACCGTCGTCGTACAACGGTTCGAACAATAACACCACAACACAGCACGCAGCACACGGCACGAGAGAGAGAAAGTGAGAGGAACGAATGCTTACTTATGAGTCTCCTCCATCCATCGGGGGACCGATTCAAAGGAGGCCCGGTTGGTGATGTCGTAGGTGATCATTATCCCGTGCGCGCCCCGGTAGTATGACGAAGTGATCGAGCGGAAGCGCTCGGGCCCGGCCACGTCCTGCATCACCCATTCCGCCACACGCGATTGCCAATGCCTGTCAAGCGCGCACGAACGAAAGCGACGCACATAGCCGGCAGCCTCGTTTTCTTACCCAGAGTTGGACCTTGACCGTCTCGTCGTGGAGTTGGCACATGACGACCTTGAAATCGACTCCGATTGTGGCCATGTGGTGGTCAAAGAAGGTGTCCTCCGCATAACGCAGCAACACGCTCGACTTGCCCGCCCCGCTGCTTTTCGTGCTCAGCTACCCTCATTCATGCGTAACCAAACGCGCACGCACGCATGCAGTCGTACCAGTTGCCCGAAAAGAGGAGCTTGATGATGCAGCTGTAGTCCGGCGGCGGCTGTCCCTCCCGAGCCACCGCTTCCGATACGTACCGGCTCTTGTTCTTGCTCCTGTGCGTTGATTGTGCGTATGCGCATGTGCGATTGCGTGACCGTGAGCGAGTGACGACGCACGGGCGTGTTTTCACGCGGTGGCGTGGTGCGCCGTCGCACCTGTATTGCTTAGCAGCGGCGCGGAGCCAGGTCATGTAGGCGCCTTTCCAGCCGTCCTCTCTACAGTGTCACACAACACACAACACACACAACAAGAGCCTTCAGGTGCGATTCGAAAGCCTAAGGCGAGCGAGGTTGGCGTACGTGCAGACTTTGAGATGCGCCCAAGAGGGATGGCCGAGCGGACGCCACAGGCTCTCCTCCCTGGCGACCATCGCAAACGCTCGACACACCTGCCCCACCACCGACGGCCAGACACGCAGCAATTTGTTTTGGCGGCGTGGGTCAAAAGAGTCGACAGCGACAAGAACGGCAGAGAACGGAGGGAGAGCAGCGAACCATGGAGACAGCGCACAGCTGCTCGGCCGTGCCCAGATACGAGAGCATGTGCACCAGCACCTCCTGTATCACCGCCCCACCACCAACCGATGCCCCACAGCTGTCAGAAGCAAAGGCGAGATCGGAAAGAGGGGAAGGAGAGGTGGGAGGGCAAGCGATGGTCGGGCGCGCGTACGGGAGGGAGCGACCACACGCCGACGGTCTGGTCGGGATGGGCCACCGCGCGCAGCAGAGACGCCACGGCCTCCTGTTGGAACGCGCTCGCAACCTGGCGTGGGCGCGTGGGAGTGAAGTTTGATTCGAAGCCGGTTCAAAAAAGACAAGAAAGGAAGAAGGGGAAAGGGGGAGGGGGGTACCTGCGTCGGCGTGCCATATTCGCCCCGTTGTGCCGGCGACGCGCCGTGAGAGAGCAAGAGGGCTACGATTTGCTGGTGGCCCTTCCTCGACGCTGCGCGTGTTTGTTTGTATGTGCGAATGTGAACGGAAGGGGGTGAACGAACGGTTGGCGCCCGTTTCACACGGTCTGACGACTGAAAGACAACACGCGCGCGCTGGTAGGACTGTGAGCGGTACCGTAGTGCAGGGCGGTGTCGCCGTGGGCGTTGGTCGCGTCGATGTTGTTCACCAGCTTGCGCGAGAGCAGCCAGCGCACGGCTTCCGTGTGGCCACGCAGGCACAACAGGTGGAGCACGCTCTATGCCCACACATAAACGCCACCCACACGCGTGCACTGTGAGGTGAGCCTCCCCCTCACCCACCTGACGCGTCTACCTCTGCGCAAAGGCGGGCGCGGTGGCGTACCTCGCCCATGGCGTTCTTGGCAGTGGGGTCGACGCCGGCCTCGATCAGCATCTCGAAGATGGGCGAGTACTGGACCGATGCGCCACCAGCGTCGTCCTTTTGCCGTACCAGTCGGGACAGCGTTGTAAGCAAATGGAACGGGAGATGGAGTGGACAATGAGGCGTGGCTGGCTTTCGGGAGGGCGGGAGGAGGTGGAGGCTGTACGTTGCGCCAAGCAGGGTTGCGGTGGTCTTGTTCGGCGAGAATGTGGAGGGCGTTCATGCGGTCGCTTCCAGTCTGCCGGTGAGGATCGGCTCCGGCGTCCAGCAGGAGCTTGACCATGGCCACGTTCCCCAGCTCAACTGCTTGCATCAACGCCGTCCTGTTTGTCCCACTTTCGTTACCACAAGATGCAACAGGTGGTTTGCAGAGTTATAATGCACCAGTCGTGGGAGTCAGTGGCGTTTGCGGTGCTCGGATGCTTCTTGAGCAGTTGTCGCACGCGCTGCTCATCATCTCCTCTAATTGCCTGCAGCAGGTCAGCTTCCCCAGGAGCCTCCATCTTTTACGATTTTTTTCAAAAAAAAAAGACCCAAGCTGAGGTGGGGAAACACCTCCCTCGTTCAGTTCATTCCCATCAAACTAAACCTGGTAAAATCTGGGAGACACTCGAACGAGCGCTCTGCGCAAGCATTCACCACGAGAGTTACTCCTCCGCTTACTTAGCGATATTGAGACGTACCCCAGGAAACGGCATGCGTGAGACGGCCAACAGGCGTCACTCAGTGGGCCGGCCATCTGTAGTCGGCTGTCCTTACAGTGACCAAGCCAACAGCTCTCAGTTACCCCATTGCTGGCGCTATGATGCTCGGATCCACACTGTGATCGCCGTGGACGTAGCAAAGCAACAGAAGTTGTGAAGGAATTTTTTGGCTTTCTTGACTTCGTCTGCAAGGTGGTTCATCATAATGCATCAGCGTATTGGTGGCATTACGACACGCACTCTCAAGGACATGGCCACCATCAGCACCGTGGGTTGGCTTGTCTGCATACGTAGCCACAGCGCTCACTGTTAGTAAAGTGGTTTTGTCACTCCCACAAGCACGCCCGGTGCTAGCCGTTCAACAAGAAGGCCTACTTCAATACACGCATTCACTCCCAAGACTACAACCACGCCGTCGAGCCTTCTACAACCAGAGGCGCCTCAGGCCCTGAGCCAGACTGCATGAGAGACCACGGCAGATCTTGATCTAGGCAGCAGTGAGGTCACTGCTGGCCAGAACAACAATAGATCTCTCTCAGGCCAAGGACAGTCATCGCCACTGCTGCCGCGTACGCTCCCACCTCCCTTGGTAGGCGCCTCTACCCCACACTTGAGGGCGGAGTCGAGACGGTGGAGGAGCAACTACACCACAGCAGGCTCCTCAAGTCCGCCGAGAAGATGCTCTCGCCCGCAGTCGGGCCGATTGTCGTGGTTGACTGCGCCTTGGTTGGTGGGGCTAGTTGAGGCAACCAGCAAGACTATGGGCCACCAATGGCCAATGCGCATCTTCCACACGAGGACGCACATTCGTGGTAGATTCTCAGCAGCCGCTTCTGTTGGTGGCCGATATTGAGGGTGGACGATTTGCCATTGGTCAGGTGAGGCACCATCCTCACCTTTTCGCCCGCACATTCGAGTACCACCTGCTGGCATCCCATACTATGAATAGCGCGCCAACCACCGATGAGCAAGAAACCCTCCGTTCCCAACCGTCCGGACCGTCGTAATAACGTCAAGAATGTCAGCTAACACAACGAGGCATAGCTGGGATTTGAAGAGGAACGGATTTCGTCCGAGCCATCGCAATCGCCCACCAATGAGGGCGCAAGCCGAAGCAGCCAGGTGCTTCGAAATTTCGATTGTGTGTGCCAGCGAGGGGATGACTTCGGACAGCTGGGTCCTGTTTCTTATCTTCTTTTCCTACCCTTACACACAGCCGCTTCGGTGAGCCAGCTGCCTCCCGCAACATGCACCGCCACATCTCTTCTGCCGCAGACTTCATGAGCCCTCCGTTCTCCCCTGCCCCTGGCCTCTCCTACGGCGCTCCGCCCCAGCAGCAGATTAATGGCGCCCGCGCCGCCCCCAAGTACGCGTCCCTTGAGTCCTTCGAGCCCACTTCGTTCCTCGACGCTGGCTTGGGCACGGAGGATTTCTTCTCGCCCTTCCTCAACCCTGACTTCCCCATCGACATCAGCCTCCCCCTCCAGCATTTGGGCGACAGCGGTACGCGTCTTTTCCGACTTATTTCTCCAAGATCTTGCGAACATGTTCGCATTTGTTATTTTTCTTTATCGAGGGAGAGATGGGGATCAGATCGAGCGACCCATTGCATGTCTTTAATCGATCTCTGTCCTTATATCACACACAATACAGTCATGCAATCGCAAGCGCCTCTTATGCAAGTGGCCCAGGGTGCCGGCGTCAGGAGGAACCCCAAGCTGGCCGCCAAGAGGAAGCTCGAGGCCGCCGCCAAGGCCAGGCAGCCCCAGCAGCAGGCCCAGCCCCAGCAGCTGCTCCCCATGCAGCAGCAGCCCCAGACCCAGGCCCAGCAGCAGGGCAAGGCCCCGTTGATGCCCATGGCCCCGGCTCCCCAGTCCACCACGAACACCTCGTCCACCATGCGCCCCTCTTCGTCGCTCGGCATGTCCCAGCCCTGCTACGTCGACTCCCCGCCCAGCGGTAGCTGCGACCAGGGCGAGGACGACTACTACGGCGGCGAGGAGCCCACCAACAAGAGGCAGAAGCGGTTGGTCAAGAACAGGCAGGCCGCCCAGCTCTTCCGTAAGGTTAGTCGACGACCTCCCTTCTCTTGCTTGCCAGCAAGTAGCGCCTCGAAGTAGTCGGCTGACCCGCTCTCTCTTTTTCTCTACTCCACTACAGCGTCAGAAGCAGTACATCTCCGACCTGGAGAACAAGGTGGCCGAGGTAACCAACAAGAACATCGCGCTCATGGCCAAGGTCGACGTGCTCGTCACCGAGAACCAGCTCGTCAAGGACCAGCTTAAGTACCTGCGCACGTTTGTCGTGTCGGCCCTCGAGCAGGCCTTCCCCCCGCAGAAGTACGGCGAGATGCAGCAGCAGCTCGGCGACATCGGCCTCCACGACGGTCCCAAGAAGGAAGAGTCCACGGCCACCGCTGCCAACCCCACCATCATCTCCTCGTCTCCATCATCGTCTCCGGCTCCCTCGACGGAAGGCAAGTGAAGGCAAGGCGTAGCGAAAAGGGAAGAAGAAGATAAGCGGTGATGATGACGGAGAAGCAGGACATGCGGACGGACGTGTCGGGGAAGGCCGCGGCGGAACGACGACGTCGTAAACCGACGAACAGCAACACCAAACGCAACATCAGCAGCACATCAGCAAGGAGCCTGCGCGGGGCGGCAGGCAAGCGAGGGAAGGCAGAGGATCGAATCTGAAGGTGTACACTACTGGCGTCCTATAGATTTTGGTGGTCCACCTCATAAAGATGAGCAGAGCACACAACAATCACGCGAGTTGCAGTTCTCCTTTCTCGAACCAGGAATTGGCGACCACGAAGTCACCGCTGTTGGCAATCGTCCCATTGGGAATTCTGACTTTCTTTCTTTTCATCGGGTTTTTATTGAGCCTTTCCTTTTCTGTCTATTTGTTCTTCTTCTTACTCCTCCCTCTCGTACTGGTCGCTCATGTCGGGCTCGTCCCTGGTGTCGTTTGGCTCTATCGTATGCGGTGCGGCGTCGGGTGTGTCTGGGTGCTGGTCTGAGTCTGTTCCTCCATCCTTGTCCGGTAACTCTCGTGCTAACTTCATTCGCTCCCTGTAAATGTTGTGCGTTGCTGTTAGGGCGGCGCGGACGTACCTATCCCTGCTCAGGCCTTGCCCCTCTTGTTCTGGCTTCCTTTTCTTCTGTATGGTCTTGTATACCACCTTCGGGAGGAGACCCAGTAGTAGCTGGGCGGTGCGGCTCGGGTCGTGGCGCGCCCACGCGGCCACGTCAAACGAAGAGCGCTGACACTGTCCTACCGTCTTGTACAGGGACTCCGTCTCCCTCGCCCTGACCTGCTCCGTTGCCGGGCAGGCTCCCAGGAGGTGTGCGTTGGTCTCCGTTACCTTCACTCCGTCCGCCTCGCACAGCGGGCAGTCTGTGCTGCGTGGTTCCCCATCGCCGCGGTCCTGATATCTGGCTCTGTGGAGCGCGCTCGCCGACCTACCCATCCGGATGGCCATTGTGGTCCTCAGCGCCGGGCCATCGTTGTGGTGCGGGGCCTGCATGGGCCGGTGCGCCACCGACCACACCACCTCCTCGGGTGTGGTCGTTAGTGCCTTTTCCCTGCCGGCCACGTATCCATTGTACTTGGACCTCCTGGCCGACCTCACCACCCCCCTAGCTCCATCGTCCCTCCACTGGCCTCCTACAAATATCCCCAGGTCTCCACACTCGTCCGCTATTCTCGAGTATGGGGGCATAGTTGGGCACTTCGCTCCCTCCGCCGCCAGCTCGTCTGCCTGTTCGTTACCCTTGACGATGGTACCGTACAGGCTCCCCCACCTTTCTGCCTGCTTCGCTTGCCTCTTACACCACTTAGTGTCTCCTGCTCTCTCCTTCTTCTTTCTCCCTAGGTGGCTGTATACGTGTTCACATTTGGTGTGTTTGCCCGCTGCGTTTCTCTCCATCAGGAGGGCCCTGATCTTCCTGTCCACTGCCCCTCGTGCCTGTACCCGCTCCCCTCTCAATACCCTATTGATGAATGTGCATACCCCCTCATTGTCTACTACCACGCACAGCCGGTCGGCCTCCTCCATCAGCGATAGCGCAAGCAGTGCCGCCTGGCGCTCGGAGTTGTCCGACGTTTGCTCCCCTACTGTACGTCCTGCTGTATTTTTTGGGTGTTTAGGCCCCACGTACACTCCGTACCCCGCGCTTTCCCCGTTTCGTGAGCCGTCCGTCCACACCAGCGTATCACCTTCCTCGGTGATGTGGGTGCGGCCTGATCCTCTTTTGCGCTCTAGTGCAGTCTTCCTGTCCGCCCTGATCCCTGCCAGTGAGGTACTCTGTGCTGGCGCGTCGCCTTCTGCACTTGGTGGGGATGGCCTAGTGCCCGCGCTGAGCACCGGGGGCGGTGGCAGATCGCTCAGCATGGCGCGGAAGCGTGGGTCTGCTGCCAATGATAACTGCACCAAGTTACGGTTGGCCTGCCGACGCTCCGTACGGGTGCTGGCCTCTTGTGGGAGAGGGGCCATGTTCTCCCTCCTTGACTCACGCTCCAACACCTCGGATACTAGGTCAATCCCTTCCTTGCGCATGATTTTCAGCATGCGGTGCACAGTTGACATGGTGGGTCGTGAGGTACTGCCGTCCACGCCCTTGATAGACAGGACATCACGGTCGCCCAATGCGCGGTACGCCCCCACATTGCTGCTCAATACCGTCTTCCCCGGTGAAGGGGGCCCCCTCAACACTTGGTCTACCACCGTGCCCATAAACTCTGCATCTTGTAGGTCTGCTAGGCGTTGCAGGCCCAAGCCCCCCTGACTGACCTCAGCCCACATCCACGCAGACGGTGCATCTGGTGGCAGCCAAAAAGCCTGTTTGACCACCTTCAACAACATCCGGTCCAGCTTGTTGACGGCTGCTGTTGGGTATGGAACCACTCCCATCCCGTACCCCAGCAAGGAGCCCGCCAACACGTTAAGAAGCTTGACCTTTTGCATGGGTGCCACCGCGCGGTGGTGGATATAGTTGACCGTCCGGTTGAACCTACGGTCTGTCTCCATGATGTGTGTGTCCCACTTGAGGTCCATCCTCAGGTGTACCCCTAGGTATTTATATGCCTCGTCGTGATTCAGTCTGTTAACCCGCTCTCCCTGCTCCGTGGTTGGGGTCCACTCACTGCCATCCTCGTTTGTGGAGTAACTGACATACCCCACTCGCTGCACCAGTTAGAGAAAGTCTCCCACGCATGACTGGCTTCTTCAGCCGACCCGTTGGTCAGTGTGACATCGTCCGCGTACGCCAAGACGCCCACTCTCTCCCCACTTTCCATCTGGTACCCCCTCTTGCTGTCCTCAATGGATGCGATGACTGGGTTTATAAACAGGTTGAATAATAAAGGCGACATTGGGTCCCCCTGGCGAACTCCTCGAAGGACGGGGAGAGCATCAGTGGGCCCGTAGTCCGTGATGACTCTGGCTGATCCTCCAGTGTATATGTTCTGGATGAGTGTGACCAGGGAGTCAGGGACGTTGTACCCCTCAAGAGCGCGGACATTGGGAATTCTGACAAGCAACACAACCCTGTTAGAATTCTCAACGACTTCTTTTGCTTTTTACACGTAACGACAAAATGTATCAAAATTAAATAGCACAGTTGTTGTGGGGGACCGTTGTTGTAGGCTCTTCGGCGACAGCCGGTCCATCACACCACATACACACACACTGCACCACCTCCAACACTCCAACTTGGGCGAGCATTCCGCGACCACAACAACTACACTTCTGGCTCCATGCCTGCGCCAGAAGTGACCAGTAACGCTTTGGGCGCGGGAAGCAGCTACGACGTAGTTGAAGAACGTGAGTTGTATTATGAACATGTTGTTCCTCTTCTCGAAGCTCCACACCTCTCCTGTGTCGTACGTCACGAGTCTGGTTCACAGGTCTAGTCCTGCTTGAGGTCAAACCTCATTTCCCTGACGCCATCCTTGTCGATGACGGCGATGAGCACGTAGTCGCCGGTGTAGATGTCCCTCTCGCCGGCCGACGTGAAGATGTCCCGCACAAAGTCCACCGTCTCGTCCGCCGTCAGCTCGGGCTTCAGCTTGGTCGCCCTCTGGTCCTTCCAGCCGATCTGGTTGTCGAGCAGGGGCTGCACGAGCTGGTTGCCAGTGCCCGACGAGGAATACTTGACGCGCTCGAACGAACCCACGGCATCGTAGCTGTACACACACCCAACACCTGATACAACAACACGTCCACCATGAGACCGAAAGCTCGTGTAGAGAGACTCGACACGTAAAGGTTGGGGGGGGGGCACCATTGTCGTCGATGCCACCCAGAACGTTGAAAGTGTAGAAGGGGAAGAAGCGCTTGCTGTAGAGGATGGTGGCGAGCATCTGCGCGATGGCGGGGGTGCTCATGGGCTTCCTGTGCTGGTGCTCGTACCACTGCAGACGAGTCTGCAGCAGCTTGTGCAGAGCAAGCTGGTCAGCCTGCATGCCCGCCGTAGCGATGACGCACTTGTCCGTCCTTTGTTGGTTTGGGAGTGAGCGATCAATCAATTTAATTCATCGTGCAAAGTGCGTTTGGCAGGAGTAGCAGCTCTCGATTACTTGAGGGGGGCGTACAATTTGAGGACCTTTCGTGCCTCCCTGGAATGGATGGAGTAGCCCGTGCTGAGACGGGTGTCGGCGGCCACCACACAAAAGTCCTTACCGTGGAGCGCCAGGGTGGTACTGAACGAGAAGATGAGAGTGTTAGTGCCACGACGTAGCCATTACATTGGTACGATCGCACTGGAACTGCGTGGCGATCGATGAATTGGCCAGGTACGTACCCTCCATTGTCGGTGTAGGGAGACCAGCCCCTGCCCTGCGTGCGAGGGCCGTACTCAGCGGGCATGGGGGCATTAAAGCGGGATTCCATCATTTTTATGCTCTTGTGTGTCCACTACAATCTCTGTTTGTTCTAAATCTCTCGCCACGCAATCCTCAGCTTCGAAACAGCCCCAGCTCAGCCTTGCGTGTTTGATACCTCACCCTTACCAGATTTTGCCCGGTTCGCGCGTAAGCTCAAACGCATTTCATAGTCTGTTTCGAAATGCAGTGGATTTTTTTGCGTTCGTGCTGGGGAAACAAAACAGCGAGCCCATCGCATTGTAACCACACCACTGGATACCAAAATTACGGGGTGATCTGGTTGATATGCGCCGATTAGCACCTGGTTGCTTCTTCGGCAATGCTTAACCGCTCAGCACCCAGCCTCCTCAACGTACTCTTCAAAATTTGAGTAGGTAAACGAAGCATTGCTTTTGAAGTCGGTGGGAGCAGAGCGAGAGCAGATTAGCAAGCCAAGCAGTCTCTTACTCTTCATTCTGAGTTTGGACCAGATGGAGCGACAGAAAGAGAACGGTGATGGGCTGTACCAGGAGCATCGCTCTACACATTCTTCTCTACCTCGAAGAGGGAGCAAGCTGGGAACTAGCTCGGGCAGCGGCTTAGGGGGAAGCAGAAGCTCCCTCACGGATGTGTCTGCGGTATGTCAGCCAGACCGTGCTGCCATTGACCACCTCGACGATCCTGTGCTCGTGGATTTCAAGCTTCAGCTCGTAGACCTTGTGGGAGAGGGCATAGTCATCGTCGACACGGCTGGCGGAGCCATGCGTGTGGCACACGCCAACCCTGGCTTCGAACAGCTCACGGGCTGGAAGGCGTCCGAAGTGTGCGGCAGCACCCTTCAATTTCTCCAGGGGCCGGGCACCAACGAGAAGGGCGTCGAGACAGTGCGGCTCGGCCTGGAGAGTGGCCGGCAGGTGCGAGTGCTGCTACTTAACTATCGACGCAACCGCACGCCGTTCTGGAACAGCATTTACACCATTCCCCTTCCGTCTACGGGCAACTCAACCGTAAGCACCCCCCGCCTGGAGATATCAAGGTAGTGCAGCAACTGAGTGAATGAGGTGACATGTTGATCAGGAACGACGATATGTTGCGGTGGTGATGCAAGATGTGACTGAATGGAAGGAAACGAAAGAAGCAGCCACGGGGTACAGCTGCCTCCTCGAAGTTCTCGCGCCCAAGTTGCGCTCACTGTGTGGCTGCACAGGCGCCTGCCAGCTCCGCGTCCAAGGCCCACAGGGCCTCCGACAGCTTCCCACCGGGAACCAGTGGCGAAAAAGCTGGACGACGTGAGTATCATCGTTATAGACTTCCTCAGGTGCGGCTACCTCGTCATGTGCGGTTGGCGTGGCGGGCCACTCATTGTGTATGTATTGACGCTCAGGATTCATCAATACCTGGACTCGTTCTCGGACACCGCTGTGGCAATGCGGATGATCAAAAACCTCATGGACATGATCGAGACCTCCCTTGCCTACTTCCCGTCTCTTCGCAAGGTTGCCCTCATCGTGCTTGCCAAGGCCTCACAGCGAATCGCTCTCACCACTTGTGGCCACTCAGGTGCGGATGACGGGCTCAAGCTTTGTGGCCATAGGCGGCATTCCGGTGCCCAGGACGGCAGACCCGCTCCAGGAGGCCATGAGGAGACGCCTTCCTTCTCGTCGCTCAACAGCATCGGAGACAGATCTTCGCCAAAGGGTTGAGCGAATGGAGCGTGAGTGGTAAAGCCTGCGTCTTGTGGTTGGCACGAGGCGTAAGCTAACAAACTTGGTGTTTACTTGATGGCGAGCGACAGGTACGAGCTTCTTGGCTATGAAAGCGAGGATGACGACGAGGACAACTCGATTCGAAGGACGCTCTCCGGATCGGAGGTGGCGTGCCCAGTGTTCGCGGACCCTTCGTTCCTTCTGACCTCGCCCTACTCCTTCCCCGATTCTGGGAACACCCACTCATCGCCCTTCCCGGCCATCACCTCCGACCTCATGGCGACGTCATCGCCTCAAGTGCCCACAGCACCGCGTGGCCTGCCCTCAGTCATATCTATGCCTAAGTTCAAGGCTTTCTCGTCGCCGCTGCCCACGGACATGAGGCGACGCAACAACTCGGCTCCTCCCAAGGTCAGGCCGCCATCTGCAGCGTTGACAACGTCTCAGCGCATGGGTGGGCAGCTCGCCTCGCCCACCACATCGTCCTCGTCTCTAGGCTCGGCCTCGTTCCCGCCAGCCTCCTACAACTCGGTGGCGTTCGAGGGCGATGACGACGAAGAAGAAGTCGATCGGCTGGCGGACGTCAGCGCGTCCATGTTTGACAACGCCATGCAGTCAGTTCTGGGCAGCATTACTCAGGAGGAAGCGAGCGAGGCCAAAAAGACACAATTGATGGCCAGTGTCAAGAAGAAGCTGCTCCTGAGACGAGATAAAGGCAAGGACAAGAGTCGTGAACGCGAGCGAGAGCGGGAGAAGTCGGAGAAGGAAAGGGAGAGGGAGAGGGAGAGAGAAAAGGAGATGGAGAAGGAGAGGCTCCGACAGCAACAGGAGGAGCGTGCCCGGGCCCAGCAGCAACAACAGGCATGGCAGCAAGTCGAGCCGCAGGGCATAGAGAAGCTGAAGGAGTTGGACAAGGAGAGCAAGCGCAACAAGAAGAACAAGGCGCTCGAGGAGATGGCGGCCTTCGCCATCACCGTCCTCTCCAAGTTCAACGCCCTCAGTGAGTCCGTGCTCAGGGAGGAACGCGAGCGCGAACGGAAACGAAGCGTTTCGGCCAAGGCTAGCAGCGGGAGCCATTCACTTCAGCGGGGCAGCGCCTCCGAGAGCGGGCAGGCCTCGGCGGACTTGAGCCTCAAGGTGGGCATGCACATCGGCCGTGCTCTGGTGGGGTCGGTCCCTATCTCTCTGGCCTCACCTGCTGGCACCACCGGTACACATTCAGCTTCGTGCATTTGTGTGCGTGCGATGCTGATGGGCCGAGCGTCAACTATAGGGGGAGCGTTGCAGTCGGTGCCCGAGGTGTGGGGAGAGGCGCTGGAGATGGCCCAACAATTGGGAAGGGCGGCCGACGAGGGAAGAGCGCTCGCTTCGGGCGCGGTGTACGATAGGATCTGCCACAAGTTCCGATTCGTGGAGAGAGAGGACAAGTGCTTCCTCCTCGAGGGCTACCGGATCAAGTGAAAGTCATTGGAGGAAAGCATGCTATCATCACCTTCTTGTACAACGAATGAAGCTTTGCATGCAAGTCTTTCGGCTACCAAAGCGCGATCTTCATTCGCGCAGGGGGGTGTCACCTGAAGATGCATATGCCATCAACTGAACAGAATGCACAGTGACTTGCGTCTGACGACGGGGGTTGTTGATAAAACCGGTTTTTGTTCCTTGCGATCTTTGCGGGAGTTGTTGTACATCGACCGCTTACTCGCGACAAAAATGGAAGAGGAGTGGCGTGTGGTGGAGGAAGCCACAGCAGTAACACGTGAATAACAAGGAGAGAGAAAAGAACGAAAGCGACTATGAGAGAGAGAAGGAAAGAATGAAGCTCTGAAAGAAGAGGGAAGGAAGAGGTTGCGACGTGTCGGCAATGCTGGTGTAGTGTGCGCCAGAGCCGATTTAGGCGGAGGCGTCCTCGCCTTCCTTGGGTTCCTTGCCCTTCTCTCTCGTCTCCTTCCGCGCCTTGCCCACCAGGAAGTTCTTGCCCGAGTTGGTCTTCTGCGGGCTGAAGGGCTGCAGCAGACTGCCCGACGCCCCTCCGCGAGGGGAAGAGTTGCCCCGCGGCACTCCTGCGCCAACCAAACGGACCAGTCAATGCGCATGTGAGCGTTTGCGTGCGCCTGTGTTTATCGTGTGTGGGATAGGCAACCTTTGATGAAAGAATTGGGGACGCCGAGGTTTGGCCGCTTTCCCTCCTCGGCCTCGCTCTCCTCATCGGCGTCAGAGTCTTCCGACATCTCCTCGTTGGCCTTCTTCTCCCGCTCACTGCGCACGCACATGCGCCAGAGAAAGGGAAAGAACGAAGGAAAACGACACGAATTATTAATAAATTTATTAGTGGGATTAAATAAAATGTCATCTGACAAAGAGAGAAGAGACAGGCACACGATAGAAAGGACACACAATAAGGATCGAAGTAATGAACGAACGACGGGAGTAGAGGGGAGGGGAGGGGAACACGTACACGTCGATGACTTCGCCATTTCCATTCTCCGCGTAGCTGTAGTCCTCCTCGTCTTCTTCGTCCGAAGAGGACGATTCGCCGTCCTCCTCCTCGCCGTCGGCCGGCTCCTTCTTTCCGGACGATGAGTCCGACGTCACACCGTTCACCTCATCGCCCTGCACAGCACCCACCATTCGGCAAATTAATATAATAAGATAATCAAATTAAATAAAAAATCTATTTAATTTGAAAAATAAATTGTTTTAAAGTAACGAAAACAATTAAAATTAAAATATTGATATTCTTCGCGTACGTTGTGGGCGCTGGTGCCAGACTCGCTGCCGCTCTTGAGGTCCTTGAGGGAGAACTTGCCCTTCTTGATCTCCTCCTCGTACTCGGCCTCGGACATAAAGTACATCTCCACCTGGAAGTCCTTGGGAAAGACCTTCTTCTTGTCGCGGCAGGCCTTGTCGAGCTCGGGCTTGGTGAGGACGAGCCTGCCGTCCTTCACAAAGGCCGTGTGGAACCAAAACATGAACAGCGTGCCCTGTACGCATACAACACACACACACACACACACACACACACACACACACACACACACACACACACACACACACAATATGAGTGAGCAGATGTCCACACTCACGTTTTGTGCGTGCGTCGTACCTTGCCAGAGTTGGCCACGACGTGGACGTCCCTGATGACGCGCAGGGGCTTGTGAAAGTCGACGTTGAGCATGCCGATCTGCTTCTCCTGCTTGCCGATCTGCTTGATCGAGGACCTGAAGCGCTCGTTGTAGCCGTACTCCTCGATGATCACCTGAATGTCTGCGACGCCCCACGCGGCCCGCACACAGCCACCACCAAGCTCAGCTGCGCGAACGACAGCAGCGGGAGAAAGAGGGGGGGGGGCAAGCACCCTTCTTGCCCTTGGGAATGCCGTGTAGGATGAAGCCCTTGATCCACAGCGGCGGCGCATCGACGAACCGCGGCTGGAAGGGCGCATCCAACATCTGCTCGTAGTACTTGATGTATCGAATCTGCACACATTGACGTTCACGTGAGGGCGCGTCGCGGCGTTGGTGTAAGACGCGCGCGCGCGCGCGCGTGTTGTTGTTGTGTGATGTGTGTGGTGATCGTTTGTGGGGGGGGGGCGAGGTACCTGCGAGGGAATGGTGACACCCTTGCCGTCGCGGGTGCGCTCCTTGCCGTAGTACTTCATGGCCTCCTCGGCGGTGCTGAACCGGCCGCAGTGCAGCAGGTAGCAGCAGATCAGCAGGCCCGTGCGGCCCTAACGCGTACCGGCGTCCCAGCATTGCGCGATCAGCCAAACGGCCAACGAGAGACGCCACCACTCAACGCGGGCGCGCGCCACGCACACACACGCATACCTTGCCGGCTTTGCAGTGAATGGCCGCCACATGCTCTGGGTCTTGTGCGAGGAAAAGGTGCTGCACGGGAGTCGTGAGTAGGTGAGGAGAGATGGAGTTAGCCATAGAGCGCACGCGCGCACGCAACTCAGTCGCCGGCGCAGACGCACCAGACTGTAGCACATCTCGGGGATCTGATGCAGGGGCGGAGAGTTGTGGTCCATGAACGGGAACACGCGCACTGCAGGTCAAGCGAGAGAGAGAGAGAGACAGCGAGAGAAGAGCAAACGGGGGGGGGGGGCGGTGTGAGCGTCATGAGCCAAAAGTCAAAGTGTGTGAAAGAGAAGAGCAGAGAGGGAGGGGCGAGGAGAGGGTCCGGACCTCGCATGTTGAACTTGGTGGAGACATAGACGCGCTCGGCACACAGGTTGTACACCATGTACTTGTTGGGATGGTAGTGGTCCAAGAACCTTTTGAGACGACATGGAAGATGAGACTCGAGAGAGAAATGGAACCCTCCCCGGATCGCGAGGATGACAAAAATCTAAAAATAAATCGCAAGAGGAACGGTACCGCTGGACTTCGGAGAGGGGGTTACGGTACACGCCCTCGGCGCCTTCAGAGGGATAGCCCTACGTGTCCGTTATCGAAATCATCAGCAACAGCGCCTTGAGTACAAAATTACTTTTTGTTTGGGGGGGATAAAAGAATGAAAAACCGATAACGAAGAAGAGGTGAAGGGGAAGATGTTACCATGGCCAGCATGCCGGTGTCGCCGATGTCTGATATATTACGGAAGAGAGGATAGAAGATTAAGGGGCGGAGGTAAGCGCAAGCGCAAGCGGTAACCATCTACAGAAAAAAGCTAAAATGAGGGGAGGAGACGTACAGGCCAAATCGAGGTCGAATCCGTCTTTCACCCATCGCTTCTTCTTGAGCGAGACCTTCTTCCTCATCGGATTCGTGAGCTTCTGCATCTTGTTTGTGCGAACTTGCCGATTACAAATTCTAAATCTTGGGCTTGCGAGATGACGATGAGAAGAACGGAGAAGCAGGAACAAGGAGAGCGAAGAAGAACTTCTTCTCCTCTTCTATGGAGTTCCTTCCAGGAGAGATGCGACGACACACGAACAACAACTCGCAGCACTAACCCGTCCGTTGCGAGATAATTAATTAAAGACACTTTTATTAAGATTTTATTTTTCTCGTATTCTGGTTGGTTGGTTCAAACCCCTCCCGAGTGGTTCTCCGTCCCGTACATTCCTCGCGAGATTGCTATTGGCCTCCTTATCTTCCGGAACGCAGTGCAACCTCAACCCCCAACCCCAACCTAACATACAGAACAACTCAGTCGCCGCCCTCGGGATGGCAGTGGGGGCAGTCGGGGATCGCGGGGAGGGGCATGGCCGAGAGCTTGCGCGTGGCGTAGCGCTTGCGGGTGGGCTTGAGCTGCTGGTTGTAGGCCGAGAAGAGGTGGCCCTCGAGGCCCTTGCTCACGTGCACATTCTTGACGCTGTCTAGCGACAGGTAGTGCGCGAGCGTGGTGAGCTTCATCGTGTGCTGCGGGAGCGGCGGCCCGTGCTCGAGGGCAGGCGGCCCGCGATAGTGCTTGGAGTTGGGCGCCTCGTTGGCCTTGTAGAGGAGCCGCAGCAGCTTGCCCCGCTTGCTCTCCTTGGTGTTGAGCCGCTGCTGTTCATGGAACCACTCCCCTAAGAAGAGATGTAACATTTAACATAATTGATAAATTTAATTATTGCATAAACACGAATAAATCGAAAAATAAAAGCCCACGCACCCATTTCCTTGTTACTCATCTTGGAGAGGGTGTCCATGTACAGACGATCGGTCTCGTCGCAGAGCGAGATCAGGAGCGCGTGGACGTACTGATCACGAAGTCGCGGGACAGCCCGGTCCAGCGTTGAATGCGGTCAGTCACTGTCGTGGGCCCCACACGCACACGCGCGCAAGAGTGAAGGGCGCACGCACTCGATACCAGTGGGCCCAGTCGGGATAGTAGCGGCAGAACCGCTCCTTGTGGTCAAACGTCGTGCGCACGATGGTGAGGAAGTACTCCTCCTTGGTATGTCGACACGTATACGGGCCTTCAGGTTTGGTTGTCAAGTCGATCAGCTCACCCGGTGGGAGAGGGAGAGCGCGATAAGGACGAGAGGAGGCCGAGGTACCCAGGGAGGCCAATGCGTTGTGCGGAGGCGAGTGGACGACGATGCGCTCGAGGCCGGGACCGCACACGATCACGCCCTGTGCCTCGAGTACGTTCAACTCCCAGCACTGGTCGACCAGCTTATCCAGCACGTAGGTCTGCCTCCTCCTTGCCACAGCGTCGTCAGACAGAGCGCCGGCGCCGGCGCCCGTGGCCGATGCCTTGCCGCCGTTCGGTACCGGTCGACCCTTGCCGCCGGCGCCGCGCCGAGACCACTCCTTGAGCTCGTCAGCCGTGGGCTCGCCCTGCCGGGCCCACTGCGCCACGAGGGCCGCCAGGTCGCTTCGCTCGGTCGGGCACGGCCAGCCGTTCTCGCGAGCGCATCGCTCCGGCAGCGACTCCTCGTTCGTGGCGAGGTCCCGCACGCCCACTAGCACCAGCCGCTCGTCTTCGACCGCATGGCCGTCGTGGTCGTCGACGAGCAGGTGGCTGACGTTGGCCCCTTGGGTGACGAGGCGGAACGTGTAGCACTTGCCCTTGTCGTCGGGGAGCCGATAGCCGCGGGCCTTCCACACACGCCAGAACAGCGTCTCTAGGAGCCCGAGCCAGTCCTGCCCCGCATGTCCCGGCGGTGAGCCAACGGACTCGCATCACGCATGCTGGTGGGAGGGGAGAGGGAGAGGGAGCTACCGACCTTGCCCTCGTCCATCTCTCGGCCCTCTTCGCCGCGTATGCGGGCGCGCTCGCGCTTGCGGAGGCATCGACCGATGAAGCTGTTGCTTGTCGAAGCCAGTAGCCAACGATCCGAGTACCAGTAGAGCGTGATCGACAGGCCGGGGCTGATCTCGAAGATACGCACCTGGTCCCACTCGACGATCGTCGGCAAGTGCTTTTCCTGCGCGTATGCCGTTGACGCGTCTCAACAGCATACACCTTAAAGGTACACGCACACATACGTGAACGCACAGAAATAGGATGGCCAACCTCGTCTTCGTTGTAGTGAAACAAGCGGGGGAATCCTTGACAAACGACTCGCCAATCGTTGTCCTCGTCAAGCACAAGGCCGGCGCATTCCCTGACCACCGTGCATTGCTGTACGCAGGGCATAAGTCGGCGGCTGAGCCTACACTTGATGCATGCATGTGTTGTGTGTGTGTGTGTGTGTGTGTGTGTGTGTGTGTGTGTGTGTGTGTGTGTGTGTGTGTGTGTGTGTGTGTGATGCGTTACCGCGGGCGACGAGTGAACCTGCTGGTTGAGCTGCACGAGGTTGGGGAAGAGGTGGTGTCGAGCGACCCGCAGCGAGAGGTCTCGCTTGAGAAAGCTGAGATCGCTTCGCCTGCATTGTCGGCAACACCTATTCGTCAGTCAAACAGCGGCCACTTCCAGAGAACAGCAACCGAACCCGTCGTGAGTTGTGGCGTGCGGTGATTGCTCTGCCTCCTCTTGGAGCGACAGTCGAATGTAGTCAGCCGTGCTGAGCCGAACAGGTCTGTCGAGGCCCTGAACGAGGGCCATCTTCCTCCGGTAGTCGTTGACTCCGCGTCGAAACTCGAGACACAGCGGGTGGTAGAGCAGATGGAACCACCCGGCAAGCTTCGGCCAGGTGAGGCTCTCGCCATCGAGCTGCATCAGCTCGCGGTAGTGTCGATTGGCGATTTCGTTGACGCCGAGGTCGACTCCCCTACCCTTGTTCCTGATTAGGCTGGTCGCCAGTAGCATTGTGCGCAGGCAGTGAATCATGCACTTGCGTCCCCTGTTCGCGATTAGGCCATGCGGCATCACGCACGCATGCACGCAGGGTACGCACCTCACGTGCTGCTTGCGCTTCATGAACTGTCGGCTGAGCATGTGATGCGACCATACATAGGCATTGACAGAATGCTTCAGTCGCATCATGTCAAGCTCCCACGAGAACCGCTGCGAGCCCCGCACCACAGCGAAAAGAGATCCTATCACGTCAGAAGGGAGAACCCACAAGAACGAGCAAGGGAAGACGGTTTGCGGTGGCGGTGGCTCACCTCTGGCGAGTTCTTAAGGGCGAGCGAGGAAGGCAGGAAGTTCTGGCACAGAATGCTATGCAGGTCCTGCGTCGCCCATCCCACTGTTAGTTAGGCCCAACAGCAGCCATTGCAAAGACACACGATCGCGAAAATGATGAGCTAGGTGTGGTAGTACCTGGTAGTCCAGCATCTCTTGCCAGTTGCCGGCCTCGTACACGGTCATGTCCACATTTCCGCGACAGTAGAGCACCTAGACACCACAACGGTGAGGTGAGACCGAGCTCCTGGTTACCCGCATTGAAGAGAGAGCGTAGCCCACACTGAGCCCACCTCCCAGCGCAACTCCTCCGGGCGGTCGGGGATGGCCACTCCAGGCGAAGGCCCCGCAGGCGCTTGGCAGGTCGTGTCGGTTGCCTCCTTGGCGGTGGCGTCGACTGCCAGTGGGCCTATGTACCCATCGACCACCGTGTAGAAGTCCCAGTCTGCCCAACCCAGGATTCAGCGATTGCTGTGGCCGGCACTGCAAGAGGGAAGGGAGTGTGGGTTTGTGGTTGAGGGGGAGGGGTACCAGACTGGGGCGTGGCTGTGCCGAAAGCGTGGGAGCCGAATACGTAGATGCCCTTCACCAGCTTTGGCGGCAAGGCAAGCAGGCTTTCGATCAACTCGCGGCTAATCTCTTCTGGCGTGTACTCCCTGCTGGCCTCGTCCTCCATTGTGCAGGTGCACAAGCGCCCTTGCTAGGTACAGTTTTGTTATGAATTTGTGTGAAGCTTTTTTCCTTCTTTTTTCTTGTGCTTACCACTTCCCACATTACCATGTGTGATGACATGGCCTTGGTGAGCCCCTTCAGTTACTTGAGGCAACTAGTATCATCATTGTGCAAGCAGCATGAGAAGAACATATGGTATCTGTTCTAGTTGAGAGGAGGTGTACCCATCTCCCAAACCTTGATGTTAGCAACAAAAATGCTGGGAGAGGAGCAACTTCAATGATGGTGATGATGATGATGATACCACGAGGCGAACTAGTTTAGACCAGCCACAGGGAACAGGCGCCTGCCGCCAACTGAAAAACGAAAGAAACATGACCCAAAAATAAAAGTGGCAATTGCGCGCAAGTTTCTTTGCATCTGCGACGGCGAAAACGAGGAGGGCGAGAAGATGGACTTCCGTGTAGACATGCGCTACGACATCACGCACTTTGTGCTGGCAGGTCTCTACTTCCTGTTGTGCCTCCTTTCCATCTTTTGCATGTTGCGACTATGCATTGTAGGACACTTCAGGCGATGGCAGCTCTTCTTTCACCCAATCTTCTTTTTGGGCACCCTCGGTACCAAGATCCCTCCATTGTTTTGATTCTTGTTGGTTTTTTTTCTCGACTTGAGGCTGGTGAATTAATGAAAAGTATTATACTTGGCTGACTCATCGCCGTTCATTCTATTTTATCGTTTAATCTTAATTTTCTATTAAATGAAAATAAATTGTTCTACATCTCTTGCAAAGAGACCCGTTGCAGCTCAGCCCCGACACTGGCGTTTCATCGGCAGCCATCTTTCATTTAATTCATCTCTCACCCAAATCTTTGTTTCCTCGACGTGTCTCTTTGGCTCTTGGGCCCGGGGCGCGCAGTCCGTATGGTGTTCTTCCTCCTGCAGCCACTGGTCATGGAGCGGGAAATCTACATTCCTAATAAGCTCAACATGTTCATGAACTCGTTACCCTCTTGGTTCTTCTTCACCGACTACCTCATCGTGCTCTTCCTGTGGTACGTCGGGTGTCTGTTGCTGTCGTTTTCCTTTTCCTTCTCTCTTTCTTTCGCTTTGTCGCGTTGCAGCGGTTCATTACTCCTTAGGCCGGAGCGAGTGCCCAGGAGAGCGTTGCGGGCCTGCACTGCGCCCAGCGCGTGCGGTGTGTGTGTGTGTGTGTGCGTGCGTGCGTGCGTGCGTGGTATCCCGAGTGTCTGACGCTGTCCGTGGACGGGCGTGCAGGGCCGAGATTTACCACTTCACACGGGGCGGCGAGCTGACGATCAAGAAGCTGAGCCCCGTCTTCTGGTCGCTGACCATCACGATGTACTGCGCCGTCGGCCTGCTCTACGTCTTCGATGCCACCTTGTACGCACCTCTCCTCCTCCTCCTCCTCCTCCTCCTCCTCCTCCTCCTCCTCCTCGGGCGCGTGTGTTGGGTGTTGTGTGTACTGGTTTCATACGTTCGTTGTCTCTCTCATCACCGTCAAGGATGCGAACCGAAGACACGTCGTTTTCGAAAGCAGGCAACCCCGTGGAAGAGACCCTGCTCATCGTGGACGCGGCCATCTTCATATGCTCTTCACTTGGTAGCTAGCCGCCTCTCTTTCCCTCCGCTCGGGCTCGTGTGTTTCCGAGATCGAGTGTTGCTCACCACCACCCATGCAGCGTTCATGGTGTACGGGACGGCGATCTACCTGAGGCTCGTGCACTCGGTGCCCACCGCCAACCGCCGCTCGCTGCTGAGGCGGATACAGATCATGACCACCATGATCTCCCTCGGGTTCTGTTGTCGAGCGGTCATCATCTTGCTCAACGTCTTCGTCTTCCCGGACATGTCCGAGCACTGGTGGTTCGACTTGGGTACGTCGGCCTCCTGCTTCATACGCGAGTCACACAACACAACTCAAAGACAACAACGCAACAGCAAGACTCATCAGCTCTACTTTATCTCTACATTTCATGCGCTCTGTCCAGCCTACTTCACAGCGCTGGAGTGGTTCCCGCTGCTGGTGATGCTGGGAATCCTGCACAAGGCCTCGAACACCAGGAGGGGGGTACGGCCGGTGCAGCCCGTCAACGCCAACAAGAGGACCATCAACCACGGCTACAGCAACAGCAGCAGCAACAGGACAAGCTCGTCGGACAACGAACACACTGGCCTTCTCAATCCGTGAAGGTCGGTTGCCTACTTTGGTACGGTGGGTCCGCCGTTAGTTTTTGACCATCATTTCGAGTTGTACATACAAGAGAGCAAGAGACACGGCTGGCGGTGCAATTTCTCTCCTCTTTTCTTCGGTGTTTTTCGCTGGCATGCCAGCATGCAATGCTTGGAACGCGTTGAGCGCGTGGGTCGGCGGCAACCGGACTCGAACATGTGTCCAGCAAGACCACGCCGCCCTCACCGCAGGGGTACTTGCGCCGCCTCCAGCGTGGTGGGTGCTGCGCATTCATAACATTTCATACGTGGGTCGCTGTTAGCCGTTGCTTTTGGCGCGCTTCTGCGTAGAAACAGTCGTTGCGTTTGTGCGCGAAAGTGACAGCAGCTCCCACAAAAGCACAACGCAACTTGTTTCGCCCATCCGCAACTATCAAGGCCTAATCCTCCGCCCAGACCTTCACCTGCTCGCAATATGTCCGCTCAGAACCCCCCCTCTACCCCTACCAACCCCAAGGTCTTCAGCCAGTTCAACAAGAACCCTGCGTACGTACTGCCCCTCTCCTCCATCAGGAGCAAGCGCTAAGCAATCCGCCGAATGCAGCCTCTATCGGAGCCCCACCGATGCAATGGTGTCACCCTGCACCAAGCAGCTTGGTGGCAGAACTGCTCTTAGCAAGCGTGCTGTTACGGCTGCCGGCCGGTACGTATTGCGCTCGTGTTCATCCGCGAAAAGCGCAATCGAATTGATTCCCTTTCTGTCCACAGCAAGAACCTCAAGTCCGAATTCTCCACAATGGAGAAAGAGAACGCACAGTAAGCCATTCGACCATAGATCTCTTGGGAACCAGAGTTGGCGTTAACGTAATTTTGTAGATAGAGGAGGGTGCGATTTGTTTCGCACTCTTCAATAAGCGTCTTACTGAGTACTCGAACGTTTTGCATTTAGGCAACCTAAATCATCGCTTTGAAGATGCGCAAGCCAAATACATGTACTTTAACGCAGGCTAAGGAGCCAACACCAATGTTGCCTGAACGACTCACAGGTCGAAAGGACCGTAAGTGCGGTGAGGACATTCACCATACCGAAGCAACGGCGCCAGCCAAACGACCCAGGGAACGACGAGCACTGGCCTGCGTTGCCATTACGTAGCGCCTCCAGCAGGAGCAGGCGCGTGGTCGTTGTAGTCATGCAATCTTTCGCGTTGTGGTTGTTGGGCGGTGTAAAGGTGCACGAACACGTTGCACAGGCCGCCGAGAACATCGACGCTCCGCAGAGCCCACGGCAAGCACTCTTGGGCTTTCCCGTTCTTTCTCCTAGTGTTGGGAATGTGGAAGTGGTGATCGCAACAGTGTGGCTCATGTGTGCCAGGTAGAGGTGGCCCATGCAACAGATGGTGAAGAGCACCTTCACTGTGTGTCTGCAGACCAGTGTGCTGCTCCATGGTACTGCCCACATCCATCAATCTGAAATCCCCAAAATCCCTGGTGAGTGTATGCATTGGGTGCTGTGTGCAGGTCTAGGGGTGTACTGATGCTGTGCAGGGAAGGTTCCCATGGACATGGTAACATGTTTTTTTGATGGCAGTCACCATAGCAGACACCAGTGAGGTGAGTGTTTGCTCCATGGCCTGAGGATTATGTGGTCTAAGACTTGCCACAGCTTTGGCAACATCAAAGGTTACTTCAACTACATGCATGAGCACCCCACTTGCTGCCTGTTGGGATATTCATACCTGCAGAATTGAGACTATCCAAGAGAGGATAGTTTCTATTGGCACCAACTGAGCCAGCTCTACATGGGCCTCAAGCAGCCCATGCAACACTACTGCTGCGCTGCTGAATAGATTTCTCAGCCCAGTGAACCACCAGAGGAACACAGGCTTCAGCACTGAACAGAACAAGCAGCTTGTGAGCTGGAGCTACCATGTACCTTATGATGTGGTTGTTGTGGGAGCTTTTGGAGTAACCCTGATACCACCTTTCAGTGCCCTTCTTGGATGGCCGCCCTTGCTCTGCAAAGACAAGTGGTCACTAGTTTGCCCCAACAAGGGCCATGAAAGATGCAGGAGTGTGCAGTGAGTGTACATGTGTTGGTAACTGAAAGTTGGGCCAGGCACTTTTCCATCCACATGCTTGATGAAGGGGGTCACCAAGAAACCACTGCAAGCACATGGTGTGCAGAAGAAAGACACAGACATACCAGGAGAGGCTGCTTGTGCCAGAGTGTCACCAAATGCTCAAATGCATTACTGAGCTTGCCAATGTTGTGGCTGTGACTGCTATGAAACATGACTGAAGTGAGCCACAAGATGGCAGCCTTGGCTGTGTATAAGTCATCTTCAACAGCCAAGGACCACAGAGATTGAAGCACTCAGCCCTCATGGCTGCTCTGACCCCAGGTACTCATCAATGACTGCCAATAACACATTCAAACAGCTCCTATGCACCTCAATGAGGGCACAGAGGGCTTCTTCTTGTATCTTGGGACTGGACACCCCTGGCATGTGCATGGTGGGAGTGTTCATGTTCAGCAAAGCTTAGTACAGCAAGAAACAGGGAACATGCACAGACCAGTTATGTGTGCCCTAAGGTCGTAAGACAGCAAGGGAACAAGATGCACCAGCTGAGGGAGGTTGTCCTTGATAGATCTTAAGCTCAGTTCCAACAGGTTGATGTGATGGGCCATAACATTGCTTCAACCAATGCTGGCACCAGCCTGTCTGCAGAAAGGAATTTGGTCTCCCTCCACTTGGTTCATTTCTGTGCATTGAAGGTACATACCAAAGGAGTGCATCCACAACAGCTTTTCCTTGCTCTGGGTGGTAGTGGGAGACGGTTGTCAAAACCACTTTCTGCCACAGCTCGTGCAAGTGCGTGCAGCAACTCCGCAGCAACCCTTGGGCGACTTTCGTTCTTGAACTCTATGAGCTCGTTGCCGTTTTTGCGCCAGCGAGCAGCGCAAGAAAAATATAGGAATTAAGGGAAGGGTCCACAATACAACATGCCGTGCCAGCGGACAGACACACCAACGTGATGAACCGCAGAGGAGGACAGGCTGGCCGGGGCAGGGTCTCACCGGGGGTCAGTGCAGGTGTCGGCACCGTCAATGTCTTCGACATGCTGCTTGGGGCAGAGGAGGACGAGGCGATGAAGCCCAGCGGTGTTGAACGAGGGGCGCGCCGCAGGAGGAACAGACACAAGGTTAAGGCTGCTCCATCAGAGGTGATGCAGAGCGACGACGAGCCTGCGCCCCTACAGATAGTCTCCATGACCCCCCAGTCGGAAGCAATCGCACTCTTCAACACAGTTGACGACTACGTGCTCTCGCTCATCTTCTCCCAACTGAGTCACGGGCCGACACTTGCTGGCATGCGACTGGTTTGCAGCTCGGCTCTCAGATAGGCAGGGAGGACATAACCCGACTCACTCTAAGGGCACCGTAGGTGTGCAGGCGATGGCGGAGCGTGATCGATGAGGACAAGCGCCTGTGGAAGCAGCTATTGTTGATAGACTTCAAGTGGCGCAAGCGCAGAGGCAAGGGCAGTAGCAAGAAGAACAAGAAGCGGGAGCAGGTCAGCTACCACGAGCAATACGTCACCCTCTACAAGGCGAACCAGGTACCGCCGAGCTCAGGTTACATTGCGTGGTGGCAAAGTGAGTTGAGCAGCATGCGTGGGATGCGATAGATCCGAGAAGACCTTGCCCGACAGAGGCAACAGCAGAAGATAGCCAAGACTTCTCGGCTCATGCGCAACGTTCGTGCCATCCCCCACGTCCAAACCCGTAAGCTCGGTCTCATCTTTCGCTTCGGACGTACTTGGAGCAGTTGGTGGCTTTAGCGATGATGTTACAGCTGCCCAGGTTCCAAGACAAGCGGCATCCGTGGCTGTCTTGCACCCACCCCGAGGACAGGTACGTGAGGACCAGTAATCAAGACGACCGCCTGCCATTCTGCTCCACCACCCACCAATGTGGCCTCCCTCTCCCCAGGCTGGACGTGTCGGAGGAGGCCACGAGCGGCTACTTTGTCCCGACGGGCCCGGTCCGATGGTGCTTGTGTTCGGCCTGCGGGGCCGAGCTGACAATCGTCCAGCCTGCCGAGTGGCGGCAGAGGTGGCCCGCGATGCTGGAATGGACGCGGTACATCGCGGTGGAGCGCCGCAAGCTCTTCGAGGTCGCCTTCCGCGTCGTGCGCTTGGAGCTCGGGGCGTCGGACGACGCCTACCCCGACAGGGTGCAGCAGGCCTACGCGCTCTACGCCTCCTACCTCCAGCAAGTCGTGACGGCCACAGCCGGTCAGTGAGTGAGGCTGGTAGGGTTGCGACGGCATGTAATCATTGCTTGCGGCCACACGAGTGATCGCCCCCGCCGAGGCTCGGCTCGATTTCGTTGCCGTTGTCATCGACCACCTTAAGCTCGCCAACCGAATGGGCAAACTCCTTCAGCGAGAACTGGGCACTGCCCCGCTCCTTGGGCTTCTGCTGCGACTCGTGCGGGGACCACCCGATCATATACACCACCTTGTCGCCCACGCCGAGAGTCAATACGAGGATGAAGGAGGGGCGGCGACCTGAGGGAGGGAGGCGCACCTGAAAGGTTGCGGGCACTCGGCCGTCCTCCTTGCCGTAGAGGGCCTGGTAGGCTGCGGCCGTGGCGTACATGGTGCTGCGGGGCACGTAGGGCCGCCGGAAGTGCTGCGCGTTGCTCTCGCCCATCCCCCGGAGGTCTCGCATGAGCGTGAACGCATCAGCAAAGTCCACCACCACCTCTTCCTGATCGACTGTCGACCACCAACGACGCACGCAGCATTGTCACTACCTCAAGCGCTTCGTTTGCCTGATGGAGAGGCGGAGGAGGCTACTTGTGGGTAGAGCGAACTTGGCCCGCGTCAGCAGGTCCCCGACGTCCGACACCCCAGCAAAGGGCGACACGTGGTTGGAGATGCCCCCGTCTCGATCCTGCTCGGCCACCAGGAATGCATTCCTAGCGCACCGACGGGCCACGTCAGCAAAATGGCGATCGTGCAGAAGTGAGGGAAGGAGAGACGTGTGGTTACCTCAGCTCCCATAGGGTCTCTTCGCCAAACATGGAGGCCAGGAAGAGGCCGTCGGGTTTGAGCACGCGCCTGATCTGCGTCAGCACGCCCGGCAGGTCGTTCACCCAGTGCAGCGCCAGGTTGGATATGACCAGGTCAAAGGTGCCCTCCTCAAAGGGGATCGTCTCCTCGTCCGCCAGCACGCGTTCGGGCTTGACTGAATCCACGTCACGCCAGGGAAGCGAGACGAGTGAGCGATCGCTTAGCAGGCTCCCCCCTCTGTGCAAACGAACGGCAGGCGGGACTGGCGTGTTTGACACGCACTTGCAAAACCGGCGTCCAAGTGTTGGTCCCTGGCCAGGTTCAACGCTGTAGCCAAGCAGCAAGCGAGTCATCGATCATCGCCACAGAAGAACGCCGAGCCACGACAGAGAACAACAGGTAAGACACGAACGGACGCATTGCGAGCGATGGGTGGCTCTGTAGCATACGAGAGGAGTCTATCTGCACGATCCTCTTGGTGCCGGGGACCTCCTGCAGGTGCTCGACCACGCCCGCTGCGGCACCGCCCAGAGCCAGCACGGACGGGAACTCTCTGTCCAGTATGTCCTGTACCAAGACGTATGCGCTGAGTGTGAGCGTATGTTATGAAAAAAGAGGGAGAAAAGGGTGCAGGTACATGCAAGCGGTCGGTGAGGCGGGCGGCGATCTCCTTCCTGAGGTAGTCGTAGTCATGCGAGTCGGGATCGGCGGCTGCACGATCTCGCTGCAAACGCTTCACATTTCGATTGAACACGTTCATAGCGCGCTGCTCGTCGCCACTCTCGGTCGGAGAGGCCAGCTCCCTGCGGCCCCATACCACTCCACCTGCCGCCACCAGCCTGGTCGTGCAGCGACTCACTCTATCTGCGGATTTGATGAGAACGCTCTGGCGGGCAAAGGGAGATGATACGCTGCACAGGCTCGGCAGGCACGACCTTGTGCTTGTGTTCCCTCCTTGAAATAAAGCCCTTCTCATTTGCTTGATGCTGTTGTGCTTTTATTGCTGGTTTTTTTCAGACTTTAAAATCTGAAACACAGAGAAAAAGAAAACAAAAAGAGGGATCAGTTGGCTGCAACAATCTCGCGGCAAGATGGAAGATGTGGCATCAGACTCGTCAGTGATCAGTGAGGCGGCTGAGCTTGTTGAGGAGGATGACGATGAGGAAGAAGAGATCGAAGAAATCGAGGAAGAAATAATGGAAGAAGAAATCGAGGAAATGGAAGAGGAGGTAGAAGAGGGGGGCGAAGGAGCCGACGCTCCCGTGAGCTCCAAGCTTCAACCAACGGGAAACGACTCATCTGCACCTTCGCCTACACCAAAATCCTCACATTCCTCGTCTGCCGCGACATCGGCGGCATTGACCGCCAAGAAGCCCCCCTCCTCTTCTTCGAGCAGCATGCTAGAGGGCTCCAACATTCATTTCTCGGCAGATGGCAAGAAGCTGTGCAGTCACAGCACCAAGGTGTGCAAGCAGCGACGGATGGAGGGTCGCGGCTTCTGCATCAAGCACATCCTCGAGGACCCCACCTCGGGCTTCCAGCAGTGCGAGTACCTGTGCAAGAAGAAGGGCAACCGCCGCTGCACCAACCCCGTCCCCCCACCACACGACGACGTGTACGTCTCCTTCAACTCTCCTCTCCACATCTGTGTAGGAGTAACGCTTGGTGTGTGTGTGTGTGTGGGTGGGTGTGGACACAGTGTGTACTGCTCGCATCATCGACATATACTGGGCCTGCAGCCGCGCACGGCGGTCAAGCGCGGGCAGGGCGGCAAGGGCGGCAAGTCCCGGGCCGACCTCCGTTCCAAGGGCGCCCATACGGCGCTCATGAACGTGCTCGCCAAGCACGGCATCCCCGAGAAGAGCCCCCACCGGCGCAAGGGCGCCGCCACTGGCGCCTCCTCCGCTACGCCCAAGAAGATCAAAGCCGAGTACTGCTCGCCTCGCTTGCCTCTCTCCGCTCGCAGCACCTCTGTCGCCTTACATTGTGAGGCCTGTGTGCGTGCGTGTGTGATGTGTTTAGGGAGGCGGCGGCTGAGGAGGAGGAATCAAGCGACGAGTTTCCGTCGGACGAGGAGGAGAACGGGGAGGAGGCCGACGTGGAGAGCGGGTCAGAGGACGCGATCAGCGACCTCGACCGCGACTACGACAACGACGCCTTTATTCCCGACAGCTTCCTCTGGCACCTCGAGCACGACAACGCCACCACCGAGCCTGACCCGCTGCAGTAACCTCTTTTCTCCCTCCATTCCTGGGCGAGCGGGAGGAGGACTGACAGACCGACGTCTCTTGCTGGCTGGTATGTCATGTGCAGGGACCAGCAGGTGCTGACTGAAGAAGAAATACTGCAGCGACGAAAGGCCAAGGTTCTCAAACTGCTACAGCTCTACAAACTGCAGTACTACCGCCTCCAGGTCGGTTTTCCCCTCGCTGCGTGTGTGTTCTTTTGTTTTTAAGGATGCAAATTTTAGGATACTATTTGTATTAATTAAATTATTGATTTTTTTAATTATATAAGTTATTAATTTGTTGAAAATCACTTGTTGGACACACTGGCTGATATACTTGGTGGTCTATGCAGGACAATCTGCAATCGACGTACGAGCTCTACAACAAGAAGGTGGCACTGGAGCGGGAGAAGCAGGGCCGGGTGGGCGAGGGCAAGAGGCACCACGGGAAGGGCGCGATCGACAAACGCAACAAGCCAAAGAAGGACCAACAGGTTCGCACACATGTGCGCGTGCGTGCATGTACGTGAGTAGTAGATCTCATATGACGTGACGGCGTGTGTTGTGCTGAGCAGGAGGAGCAGCTGCGGGCGCTGTACATTCATTCGAAGGAAGCCAAGGTCAAGCTGGACAGCACGGTCGGCTACTGCGCCGTGCCCGAGTGCCGGCTACGAGCCCTCGCGCCCTCCACCTTCTGTCTCACCCGTACGCGCAGCCCTTTGTTCATTCCTAAATTGCCACATTGCACGCACGCATGCGCGATCGCCCATACACATGTTGTAACTCTAGCTTTGTGGTGATGCAGACATCCTGCGAGACCCCAAGCAGCAGCTGTACGTCGGATGCGCGTACGCCAAGGGCGAGTGGCACGCAGCGCGTGGGCACACGTGTGGGCAGCCCGTCCTGCGGACGACGCAGCCTCCCCTATGCGAGGCACACATGGCCACCAGCGCCGAGCAGCGGGAGCTCCTGGCGGCGGCCCAGCGGAAGCGGAACGGCAAGAAGCGAAAGGCGAGCCAGCTCCTCGAGGAGCGCGATAAGGACAAGGCCAAGGAGCGCGAGAAGGTCCAACGCGAAGCCAAGGCCAGAAAGAAGCAAGCCTCATCCGGCAAGTCCAACAAGGTACGTTTCATACGCGCCACGTCGGTTTGGATCGACCTAATGAGTGAGCCGGCGACGTGGTGGGGCGCGTGTACTGCAGTCGGAAGGAAAGAAGAAGGTGGAAGACTTCATCGGCATCACGAGCGGCAACGCCAGCCAGTTCCCGCTATCCCTGGTCCTGGCCAAGGTCAGCTACAACGTGGGCATCATCCAGGAGAAGCGGGGATTGCTCCTCGACGAAGAGAACAAGAGGCGGCAAGAGCAAGGCGGTACACGGCCTAACCTCCACGCTCGGCACCTCTCCCGCACTTGGCTGACCGGTTTTGCGTGCGTGCGTGCGTGCGTGCGTGGGAATTTGTTCAGA
This sequence comes from Acanthamoeba sp. SK_2022b, assembly GCA_027943245.1. Lineage (NCBI taxonomy): Eukaryota > Discosea > Longamoebia > Acanthamoebidae > Acanthamoeba > Acanthamoeba sp. SK_2022b. Next base: position 119,236 of record JANDJZ010000032.1, read on the forward strand.
CTCAAATGAAGAGGAGGGCGACTCCAATCTATGAACACGGCTTTTTGTTGTGTTCTGCGTTTGTGCCATTAGTTGAAGCCAAGACTGAGCATCTGTCTTCCGCACCAACATCCACTGAACAAAAGTTTTTACACCATTCACTGGAGGCCAACTTGGTTCAGTACTTTTGGTTTCCTGCTCTCCTTTGTGAGCCTGTACACACAAAACTAACCATATGTGAGGCGAGGTCCAAATGATGTGGGTTGTTTTTCAAACCCTAAAAGGTTATCCTTAATGAATGCCCAGATGCCGGATGGCAATGTTTGTCAAACAGCGTTGACAAGCCCCAACGTTAACGTAAGTGGTTTATTGCACATGCCTCATTGTGTGTACGACGCGGCCCAGCGTAGTAGCTCAGAATGGCCTGGCTGAGGGCTGGAGCTGCTGAGGAGGACAGCCGGTCTAATGGTGCTGCGGCGGGTAGCCATAAGGAGCTTGCTGCGGCGGGTAGCCGCCAGGCTGCTGAGGAGGGAAGCCATAGGGGGCTTGCTGCTGAGGCGGGTAGCCGTAGGGCTGCTGCGGCGGGTAGCCATAGGGCTGCTGAGGCGGGTAGCCATATGGCTGCTGAGGCGGGTAGCCGTGGGGCTGTTGCTGCTGATGCTCAGCATGCCCATGGGCTGAATGCTGCTGAGGCTGGTGCTCAGCATGCCCATCATGGGATGACTGCTGTTTCTGGTGAGCAGCAGCTGGCGCAGCGGCAGCGGCAGCAGGCTTACCGTCGCCATAGACCACCTATCCCAACACACCGATACTCAGAACATAAACAAGTAAGGCAAGATGGGAGCTGAAGGGGAAGCTGACCTTGATTTGCATGGAGGCTCTGGAGCCTCCCTTGATGGAGTTGAGTGGCACCCACTCCTCAACGGTACCGGCAGCAGCAAACTTGGAGATGGGAATCAGGTTGCGAGTGAGAAGGTCGTTGCTAGAGAAGCGGTCCCAGTCGTAGACGTCGACACGGATAGAGTCCGTGCTGGCCTTGAAGCTTGCGGGGTGGAACGTGAATGTCTCGCCTGCAGCAAGAGGCAACGCAATCATGGTGGGAGCCTAGAGCTTCAGTGTTTTGCTGCTCTACTGCAAGTTCGGGTGGAGATTGGAAGCAGTACCCCAAAAAGGAGTGACAGTGCCTTTGATAGTCTTGGTCTTGTGCGTTACCTCGTTGATGGTAACCTTGAAAAGAAACAGTGAGCAAAGTTCCATTAGCTGCCACCGTCACGTACTTCGACATAGGGGTCTGATTTGCCTCCGCCGTCGGCGCTCGGTAGGTCTTTCGCCTGTATCACTGAGATTGCATAGGAGCAGTATCTCCGCAGGTTAGTGACTAGTTATAGTTGGAAGCAGTTGAAACCATACCTGTGAACTGGAGAGCCATGGCTAAGTTCTAACTCGATGTTCTCGCGATCTTTACCGCAACCGTGTGTTTCTATCAACTGGCCCTAACCCTTACATATGTACCGTGCGGGGCTGGGTTACGGCGTTGCGGGCGGTTTGGCTCCGTACAGCTTTTACCTAATAGGGGATATCCTACCCTAATTGGTTCGACCTCGGGGTTAAGATGGTTGACTTCAAGTAAATCTATCTTTGAACTTGAATGGTTAATTAAAAGTTCAATATTGCCGGCTTGAGCTGCTTAGAAGTTGCAAAATAAAACCGAACATAAAAACCTCACCTAAACATCATATCTTGGTTCGTTTTTAGCTCTCGCTACAACTCTAGAGGCAGTCATCGGCAGCCATGGAGTCGAGGTCGTGCTTGAACTGGAGGCTGACGTTGATGGTACGCTCGATGTGCGCCTCGGTGACGGAGGTGTGGCCTTCGGTCTGTGCGAGTGAAAGGGCAAGGCGGATGACCGTGCGGATTTGACGGCCATTGAGCTCGAACGCGGCGAGCTTCTCGAGGTCGAGCTTGGCCTGGGCCACGTCGACCGATGCTGCGTCGAGCAGGTTGGTCCAGATCTTGCGGCGCGACGGAAAATCGAGGTCGCTGTACTTGAGGGCGACGCTGATGCGGCTGTGGAAGGCCGGATCGAACGACTGGACGAGATTGGTCGTCAAAAACAGGACGCCCTGATGGTACTCGAGCAGCCGCAGGAAGATGCCCACCATCGCGTTACGCTTGATGTCGTTCTTCGATCGACGCTCCAGGAAGACTACACCCAAGAAAAAAGTAAGTGCGTAAGTAAATACGTGATGGGTTACTTTCACAGAGAAAAGCTGGTGTGAGCGTACTGTCGGCTTCGTCGATGAGTATGACGGCGTCCCAGGAGCTGGCTACCTCGAGGATCTCCTTGAGGCGAGTCTCGAGCTGTTCCGTGCTGGTCCCGAGCTCGCCCACGCTCACCGAGTAGAGGGGCCTGTGGAGCAGCTCGGCGATGGCCTCGGCCGTGAGCGTCTTGCCCACGCCGGGCTTGCCGTGGAGGAGAAAGATGCAGCCGCCGCCCTTGCCCGAGATCACATCGCTGAACGCGGCCTTGGAGTTGTTGGCCACCAGCGACTTGATGAGGGTCTTCTTCTCCCGCGCCAGCACGAGACGGTCAAAGGCCAGGTCGTCAAACACCACGTCGGACACGTTCTCCACCACCACTTCGCCCCACTTCTTGGCCGTGAAGCTGAACCCGGGCAGGGTGGGCCACGCCATCCACAGCTGGTCATCGCTCAGCTTGGCCAGGTCGGCGCTCGTCCTGAACGAGGAGTACTCGGTGAACTCCTCGTAGCCCGGGTTGATCCGGTTGAACGATACGCCGTCGATCATGATGCGCCCGTCGGCCTTGTACTTGTGCACGCACCACCCGGTGCGGTAGAGCATGTGCCCACTGTAGACCTTGTAGTGCGCGCCGAGGGCGAGGGCCTGGAAGAGCTTGCCGCGCGCAGTTAGCCTCGCCTCGAGCTCCTCGCTGAGCACCTGCACCGGCAAGTCCTCCAGCTTCCTCGCCCCTGCAAACATAGGAATGAAGAACTGGTGCTCCTTGTTCAAGTAGGCCTGCCCCGACGACTTGATCACCTGCAACCAGAGTGAGTTGACAGTCCTTGTGCTATCCGAACATGCGTGACGCAAAAGAGGCACGGGCCAGAGACAAACCTTGGCAGTGATGAGGAGTCCGGGGAAGAAGCCACGCATATACTTGACGGTCTTGACTTCGCCGGCGATGACGAGGCCCACGTCGGTGCCCCACACCTTCTTGCCGGTGCTGAAGAGGTACCAGAGGCAGTTGTAGGCTATCTTCTTCTCATCGAGCAGGCGCTCGATCTTGTCGTTGGTGCCCTTGTATCGCTTCTCCAACCAGGCCACCAGAGGATTGAGCACCTCTTGGTAGTAGCTGTTGCTGCTCGATTTGAACTGGGGCAGATGGCACTGGTGCAGGAGCGTGCACAGAGAGGTAGCGCAAGGCGTAAGCACGAAACCTCTTCAGCAGACGGGTGAGGGGCAGTAGTACAAGGAGAGTCTCGGGATCAATTTGTGGGCGCTCCTCGTAGAGAGCATCGTCCGAGGCGTACTGATTGATTGCAGAACGCAAATCGTTGTCCTCAATTGTGATGAAGGTATGCTCCTCAAATTCGCCGTCGCACATCTTGACCTTCTTCTTGGCAAGGGAGAAGCCCTTGAGTTCGACGTCGTCATCTTTCGCTTCCTCCGTCTGTGTCTGGCTCTCCTTCTTCTTGTCGATCTGCGCTTGGGTAAAACCTGAGAGATGTTCGCCATCCTGCACGTAGTCGGTAACGTCGTCCTCAGGCAGGAGCGTAGCACCACCAGCGGTCAGCTTTACGAGCTCCACCTTCTCGCCCACAGCGGCGCTTAGCCTGCGGCTCGCATCGGCAAGCAGACGAGCAACGGTGTAGCAGGCTTGTAAAGGCGCGTCTTCAGCTCCCTTGCCGTTTTCATCTGTTACATGCGACTCCGTGTGTTCTTCTCTCGCTGTGGTCTTGATTAATACCATCACTGCCTCCTGCTCGGAGGTCAGCGGATTCGTGTACGTGACTGTTACTCGCATGGTGGAGACTCTGGCGTGTGCAAGCAAAAGAGGAGGCCAGCTCTCCCACACATTTTTCTGATCTCGTTCTGGTTCTATCACTGAATCATTTTCATTGGCCTTTTCTGCTATGTTTTCCTTTTCTTTTGGGCACAAGTCTTTTTATCCAGGGCGACGTGGATGTCGGCCGCATGTTCGTACGAAGACATCGCTCGAAACCCTGTCCGAGCAAAGAGATCAGTCTCCCTCTCTTCGAGCTTGGGTGGGTACCTTTGCGTTCCTTGCGTAATGCTCCATCCCAGTAGCCGCCTCGGCGCTCTAGTGTCCTCTCAGCTTGTGTGTGTGTTGTGGGCAGGGGCTGTCGCGTGAGATTGAACCATTGATGGCCGCCACGTGGAGAGGAGATATATGCACTCTGTCGGTTCTCCTTCTTGAGGCGAAGGAGCTTGGCACTTTGCTTTCTATGCCACTGCTCGGCCAGGTCGTCCTTCGTGTGGTAGATCAGGTCCAGCGTTGCTTCGTCCTTGACGACCTCTGCACGGATCAGGCGCTTCAGGCGGGCCTCCTGGCGCGCTCGCCGAAGCTCCTGCTTCTCCACGTTGCGCCGGACCACCTCCTTGGCGTGCTCCTTGGATTGCTTGACCTGCTTCTTTCGCCGACGTCGGTTACGGTTCGCATCGAGCTTTGTCTCTGCACAGCCACGCCCCGTGAATGCCACTCTTGTCCAAGACAACCTTTTGTCGCCTCATTATGGTACAGGAAGTGTGGTGTACCAGTGGGCAGGACCAGTGTCAGAGCTCGCTTCTTTGCCCGTCGTCCAAGGACGCAGGGCTTCACCCACTGATCCATGGACTGCTTGGGTGCTGAACATGGTGTATGTCACACATAGGAAGAGGCACACGCGGTGTCGCTATTGCCGTTTGTGTGGTGCACGAACCGGTCGAATAGATGATCTTAGCCAGCGCTCGCTGGGCGTGGCCGACGCAGGGCTGGTCCTTGGTGGCGTTGCTCTTCGTGAAGGAGTGCAGGGACGCCGCCAACTGACCGATCAACGTGGTCTTACGGAACTCGCCTTGCGCTCTCACCTGGACTGAAAGAGCGAAAGGAACCGGTCAATCGCAGTTGCCATCGCTGTCGCTTGCGTTGGAGCTCCTTGCGTCTTGCGCTCACGAGATATTCGGTGGCCAAGCAGCGGAAGACCGGTAGGGCGCGTACAAGGCGAACTGACCAAAAGCTGGGCCAGCAGGCTGACGGCGTGCAGTACGCGGGGCTGGTGTGGGTGTTGGGCAAGGGCGCATGCCATTGAGTTCACGAAGCCCTCCTTCAGCGCCCAGTCCATGTATCGCTCCGCCCTCTTCTTCGCCAAACCTGTCGGCGCAGGAAAGAACGACGTCAGCCTCAGCACAGGCGGGCAACCAAGGAGCGATGGGATATACCAACGGAGGACGATTGGTTGCCGGCGACCGAGAGGTTGTGGACAAGACCGACACACCGGCTCAAGATGGGTATATCGGTGGCGTGGATGCGCATGAGCTCCATCAGGATCGGTATCAAACGGGGATGTGGCGCGGTAGTGCTTATCCCGGCACCACCGAGACCAGAGGCGTACATCCCCGACATGGCCTTGAGCACGTTCTTCACCGTCACTGGTTCGCTTGGATAGGTCCACAAGCAGCGATACATGAAGTTGAGCCATTTTTCGTCAGTCAACTCGTCGTATACTGCCAGGAGAGAGTCTCTGAGGTCAGCAGTTCGCGGCGTTTAGGTGCATTGAGAGCATGGTGCAAACGTACGCTCGACTCTGCTCGTCTCAGCTACGTTGCAGCACCACATAAGCTGACGCACCAAGCTGATGCCCTGATTCAGCAGCTTGAGGTGGTCAAAATGGACTGTCATCAGATGGAGGAGCCTGTCCAGGTAGTGCACAACGCGCGGGCAGAGCGAACTGCCATAGCCGACGCCCACTATCCCGTTTCCTTCGTGGTCCTCACGGTCGCTTTGATCATCACTGGTGCGGTGTGACCTGTCCTTGTGATGTTGTCTGCTGCGCTTTTCCTGCGCCGACGCGATCCGGCCCATGATCAAGGGCATAGGGCCGCCGGCCGACCGTGGGCGCGCGCCCCTTCGGCTTGGATGCCAGCGCCGTCCTCCGTCGACGTCTTTGGTGTCGCCTGCCCAACGCGACACGACACAAAGCCCAAGAACCACCCTAAGCCACCACTCGGGTGGGTTTGCAAGACTTGTGGAGAGTGCGCTTACCACTGTATATGCGAAACCGCAGGAGTTGGAGGAGGCGAGCACACAGATCGGGGTCGCTCTCGGAGTCGGGAGACTCAAACGCCTGAGCTACTGTGTACTGAAATGAGGAGTAGTTGCAGAGCACCACAACGGGATAGGCACCTAACGCCGGTAAAATCCAGAATTGCAGTTACACCTCGTGTGATGACAGGACAGCAAGAAGATAAAGAATAGATGAATGAGGCGAGATACTCTTGATGGCAAGCAGGTGTGCCTCGGTGAACTGGTGAGCTTGCATTGCGATGAACTGTCGCAGACAAGGAAAGCGGCCGAGATCTGATACGGAAAGGCAATTGCGTTAGAAGTTGACCTAGTGGCGTGGGCTGTTTGAAAGGAGCATATACCAAGGAGCTTCTTCACCGAGGAGCCTACTGCCCCGCCCGAGAGATCGAGCAGCTCCAAGTTTTGAAGGTCTGCCGCCAGCACACACGTATATGTACACAGAGAAGAAGGTGATGGTGAGGTGAGCAAGGGCCTCCGAACGATGTGTAGCGAGTGACGTCATACTAGACAGATACTCTTTGAATCCAGCATCGGTTGCTGCCGCGCCCCTTATAGTGAGCCGTCGCAGCCGCGTCATGCCTTGGTTTACGATCGAAAGACCTCTTAATGACTCGTCGTTGGAACGATGCCTGCGGGCGGGAGGTGGTCGTACTGAGCAGACCCTCGAGGGCTTCGTCGCCGAGCGGTGTGTGTGATAGGTTTAGCTCCTCCAATCGCGTAAAACCTGAGCGAGCGTGTCGTGAGTGTGACTGGAGCGGCACACAAGCTATCAGCCGCACGCAATAAGGGTGGCGGGTGGCGTCACCGGCCAAGCGGCTCGTGTCGGTCAGCCACGCGGACAGCGAACAGTTGAGCTTCTCGAGCCAGCACAGTTGTTCGAGGTGATCCATCACCAGAGGCAGCAGGGCCATGTTCGAGATGTTGAGCTCGCGCAACTGTTGCAGCTTGGGAAGTCCCCACAGATCGCCGCGAAGGCCTGACGAGGCCATTTCCTATTAGCAAGGCCTGCAGAAGAAGACCACCTCCTGGCACAGTGAAGAGAAGAGGGAGGGGAGGCTAGCTAATGCCCTAGTACTAACCTCGACATTGAGAGATGTCGAGCGACGTGAGAGCAGGGAGGTCGCTCAGCAGGTTCACATGTACGTCCTCTATACGAGATCGGCTGAGATTGAGCTCGGTAAGGTGGGGCAGGCCTTGGAGGAGGACAGACAATGGCCACCACAACGAAGAGACACCTGGATGAGTTCTTCCATCTTCTTGCAGCGTGTAGATGTGGTTGTCGTTCACATGAACGTACCAGCGATGGCCTTCATGTCGTCGTGGCTCAGATGATGTGGGTAGCGCCTCAGGTTGAGTGACATGAGCCCGTGCATGCGGCCGATCAGCGGGCCCACACGCCGGCAGTCGTGCGCCTTCAATCCCGACAGATCTAAGACCGCTACATGTGCGAAGCGGCTCAGCACCTGGAGAGAAGAGACTCAGCCACCCATCAACTGAAGGGGCAAGAGAAAGGGCATGCCTTGAGGCCCGAGAGCGCAAAGCCCATGGCGTGTTGGAGGAGCTGGGGTCCAATGTGGAGGTCGGGCGAGAAGAGTCGCATCAGGCGACGGTCGCAAACGCGGCGCCGGCACACCAGAGAGAGGATGGCGGCCTGTACGCCGAGGGGCAGAGTGTCGAGCCTCGCGCACGCAGTGATGTTGCGCACGACGAAGTCCACGCAGCGCCACAGCAGCGATCGCACATGGCCACGCTCCTCTTCCTCAAACGGCAGAACGGCAAGCCACGGCTGGCAACGGTTCTGCATCTTCTTCTTCACCTCTCGTGTGCCGGCTTGCGTCGGCAGACATGACGCAGGCAGGTTTTGCAGCTGCTTCACCGAACCAGAAACATTCGCCTTACAGGAAAAGAAAAAGAAAATGCAAAAAAGCGTGAAATAGAAATCAAATCACCATCAAATGGAGGAAGTGAAGGAGGCGAAACAGCAGGAATCGCCTGTCTCGGGAGGAGAGGAAGTCAATAAGGATGAGGCGGCAGTAGCGCCGCTGGAAGAACGCGATATCATGTGCGGCGCCTGCGGGCAGATTATGCAGCGAGATGCCTTCAAATTCTGCGTGCGATGTGGCGTAAAGCTCAATCCAGAGAGCGTGTGGGACCCCCAGCTGTGTAACTCAACGCATGACACTCCCAACATCGCCCGAGTCCGTCAGGAGATGATCGGCCGAGGAGTGAAGGTTGCCATCGCCGACGGTCGCATTTTTGTTGGCCGATTTCTGGCCTTCGACAAGCACAAGAGCATGATCCTTTCCGAATGCAGGGAGTATCGAAGGGTCAAGATCGATAATGATGGACCAGGTAGCGTTCTTTCTCTGCTCCTTGTTGTTGCTTGGCTGAAGGATGGCCTCCACGCTGCGCGTGGGAAACAGAGAAAGAGGAGAAGAGAAATGCGGGGCTGATCTTGATCGGAGGCAAGTACATCAAGTCGGTCCACTGGGCCAAGTTGACGGAAGAGGGCAAGCAGAAGCTGAAGGAGGAGGAAGAGGAACGACGGCGGAAGGAGGCGGACGAAGAGCGAGAGGCCGCTGCAGCGGATGCCAAGGCGGCGGAATTGCCCGTGTGAGGCCGCCGCATCATCCTTGGCCGCACCTGGCGGCGTGAACATCTTGACTGAAGGCCCACCACATTCCACAAGTGGAGAGATCTTCGATCGAAAGCCAAAAAGCGAGAATAAACAAAAAGTAAAATACAATATACAATTAAATATGGTTTCTTTCTAGTAAAGTGTCCAGCAGGCAATGCGGGTGTCGGCCGAGCCCGACACGAGGAGGTTGCTGTTGTTGGAGAACGCAACGCAGTTGACAGGGCCGGCGTGCGCCTTGAGGATGGCCAGCGGCCGGAGACGCTTGAAGTCCCACACCCGCACTCGCTTGTCCCAGCCGCCCGTGGCGAAGATGCGCTGGTCTCTTCGGATGGCCACGCTGCTCATGCCCGCATGGCTCACCTCCAGCCGCTGCTCCACCTCAACCAAGCCGACGGACTCATCCGATGGTAGTTGTTGTGGCCCGTGGAGATTGGTCTCAACAGCACCGGTGCCCGCGGGATCGAGCCCTCCGCTTGTGTCATTGCCAATTGGCAGCCGAGCCCTGAAGATGCCAATGTGGGCGTCGGCTCCGCCTGACACACCTCGCACTCCACGTCCGTTGTCGATCACGGCCAGGTCGAACGCGAGAGGGGGTTCGTCGTGCATTCGCTTGCCCTCCGCAGTGGCTGCGGGCGCGGTGGACGCAAACGGAGCGGATGGGTTGCGGCAGTCCCACAGGTAGAGGTGGCCGTTCTCCCAGAGAGACCCCAGGTTGGGGTTGCCACCGCCGCCCTCGAACAGTCGGAGGCACATGCACATGCCCGTCTTCGATCTGCTATCGGGCCCTTCTGCGGGCGATGCGAATCGCTGCGCCACTGACCGTGCCCGCAGGTCCCACAGCGCAACCGCCTCGCCCACCTCCCACCGCCCCTCCTCCTCGGCGTATACTGCAAATAGGGTCGATGGCCCAGCCTCGTTGCTCCCTTCAAGGTGCAGTCAACGTCAGCATTAGCGTCACTCACCGCTGAGAGAGGTAGGGAGCAACTACCCTCGGTGCTTGTATTGGCGCTTATGGGCTCAAGCAGGGAGAACTTGCAAAAGGCCAGCGAAGCCAGCGGGAAGGTTGCAAGTGCCGCGTCGCCGGCGCCGAGTCGCTCGGTGGCCCACAGCTTCACGCTCGAGCTTTGGCCCCGGCCCTGCGTCAAAACCTGACGTCCGCCTTCCACGAACGCCACCTGGAGCACTCCGCCTTCACCATCTCCCGCAGTGACACCCTTGCGGCCGCTGCTCAAGCTGTGGGCAGTTGGCTCGACCTGCAGACGCCGCTTGGTGCGGAGGGACCACAAACACACCGCACCGCCGGCATCTCCGGACACCAGCAGCTGGGTGGAGGAGCCACTACCGCTGGATGGCGTGCATAGCGCCACAGCGTTGACAGCGGTCTCGTGTCCGCGCAGCACTGCCGTGGGCTCTGGGGGCGGTGCCGCCTTTCGTGTGCCCTTTTCCATGGTGTGGGGGGGGGGATTTATCCTTAAATTTTTTATGAGAGTGAAAAAGTAAGGAAACAAAGTTACGGGCTGAACATGAGCGGAGAGGGCACTCGGCTTGGTTCTGTGTTGCGCGTTGCGGGACTGGTTGGCGCTTACTATGGGGTGGCCTACACTGTGAGCCACACCTTCCTTGGTCTCTCCAGGGTCGGTCAACTACACTCCACGTAATTTAACACAAAATAATCAACTAAATCGGGTGCTCGAGGGCCCAGAAAGGAGCTGATTTGTGAGTTTCGGTGGTGTGCACACAGACGAGCGGACCTTCGATGTATCCTACCTTCAACGCTGCCTCCGATGGTGTGTGGATCTATCGCCGGCTCGACGTCACAAAGGATCTGCGCGTGGGGGACATCGTGCATGGTGCGCCGGCGGCTCTTCGTTTTGTGCAAGGAGTCTTGCACTACATGCCTGACGCCAACGGTGCCCGGGTGTATGTGGGTGTGGGTGTGTGTGTGTGTGTGCGTTGTGGCAGCGCGCAGTCCCTCGTATTGCGTGCTCGAAGGTGACCAACCGGGAATCCTGAAGAGGGTGAAGGGCCTGCCGGGAGACGTCATCAAGGTCACCTTTTACTCACCCAGCAAAGTCGGTCGAACGGACGAGGAAGAACAGGCAGACGAGGTGAGCTTCTCCTCCAGTGCAGGAGCTGTCATCAGGTGTAAGGTCTAATTCGCATGGTAGGTGACGATCAAGGTGCCACCAGGTCATATATGGGTTGAAGGCGACAACCCTCGACAGTCAACAGGTGCTGACCCACTCGTTGATGGTCCTCGCCATGTTCAAAATTCATATTCTAACTGCTGGCCGCAGACTCAAGGATGTGGGGACCGCTGCCCCTCGCTCTTGTCGAAGGCAAAGTGGTGGCTCGCGTGCGTTTGTCACGGTTCTAGGCTCCGCCTTCGAGGGGTGGCTAACCCCTTTCGTGCTCTCCCTTTGTGTGGGTGGCCAGTGGAATCCGTTCAATCGTCAGAGCCTCGACACGCCCGAACACATCAAGAGGAAATGGGACCGCCAGGCGAAGGAGATCGCAGACAGCCGTGCCGCCGGGAAGAGGTCGGGAGAGGAAGCTCTGCGCGCCATCGATCGTCTGCTGAAGGGAACCGAAGAATCGGACAACACCATTCTCGCTGACAACGTCGATGGTGCCCACCCGCAACACGCACACGCACCACACCTTCCACTGATGCTTGTCTCACATCGTGCTTGCTGGTCGCAGTTGCGGAGCCCAAGGAGCCACCAACCGAGCCTCCAGCCGCCAAGCAGTCTTGTCCAGCGTAATAATACCTCGCCTTGGTCCTGAAAATAAAATGAAGAGAAAAAGCGAAATTAATTTACTTGAAGGCCAACAAGACGAGAGAGCAAGGGGGCGGGAGGGACATGAATCCTCCGGCAAGCAACGAGAACAAGACGGGATATCGTTTACCCACCCCTGCCGGCAACTTCATCGGCAGCAAGCGCGCCAGTGGCGGTGCTGCGCCCGCCGCGGGTACCGGTGTCCATATTTATTATTATTTAGATTAAATAATAATCACTTTATTTTCTATCCGTGCCCACGCTGCAGGGGGTGAGGCAGCCAGCGGTACGTGGGCGACGGCGCGAGTGAAGCGTGGGGCAGGAAAGCTGGACGACCTGGTGGCCCGCGACGAGGCCACCAGCGATAAAGATAAGGAGTTCCTCCTCTCCAAGCTCAAGCACCTGCAGACCAAGCGCAACACCGATGCCAGCGAATCTGCCGCTGCCGCCAGCTCTGGTGGTGGTGGCGTCTCCCCTTTGCCATCGCTATCCACGCCCATGCAGAGCAAGGATCTGCCCAGGCCGCCCGCCGGCCACACTACGGCCCAGCCTCCGCCCCTGCACGCCAAGCCGTCCATGGCCAAGGACGCCCCGCTGCCCGTGCCGCCTGTGGTTGCGGGCCATGCGCCCACGCGTGCGCGAGCTGACAACAGAGTGTTGCCTCCGGCCATGCTCGGTGTCAGGCCGCCACTGGCCAAGGACGCCCCGCTGCCCGTTCCGCCATCGTCATCACCATCAGCCGACGTCGGCAGCCCCATCGATGGGCGCGCTCGAGTGGGCGGCCCACAGACACACAGCAAGCCGCTGCCCACTGCGCCCGGGCCGGCCGCCGTCGCAGTCACGAGCAGCAACGCGGACGCGTCGGAGATGGTCAAGCAGCTGCGCTCGCAGCTCCAGGCCCGGGAAGAGCAGCTCGACGCCTACGCGCGGGACCTCAAGGCCAAGGAGGCTCAAGTCGAACACCTCAAGGCGCAGGCGCACGACGAGGCCGAGCACACACGCGCCCTGCTCCACGCTCGCATCGAGGCACTGAAGGAGGAGATGCAGGGCAAGGCTCGGCAGGAGGAGGCGGAGAGGCGCCGGGCCGCCGACGCCGACAAGCTGGCCGCCGTGCGCGAGCGCGAGGCGCAGCTGGAGAGCGAGTGGCAGCAGCGACTAGGCAACGAGGTGGCCAAGGCCGTCGAGGCCCAGCGGCGAGCGCTCGATGTCGACAAGGCTCGCGAGGTGCAGCAGGCGATGGAGGCAGCTCGCACGAGCGAGGCCGAGGCCGTCTCTCGAGCCGGGGCGGAGTGGCGCGCCAAGCTCGAGGCGAGAGAGAAGGAGTGGGCCTGCGAGCGCGCCGACGAGGCCGAGCGACTCAAGGCTCGGATCGCTGAGGCCGAGGCGACGGCGCGTGGCGAGGCCGTGGAGGAGTGGCAGCGCAAGCTCGAGGAGAGGGAGCGAGAGACGGCGGTCCGCGTCGAAGCAGAGCTGAGCGAGCGCGAGAGAGAGCTGGAGGCGAGAGCGGGACAGGCAAGCGACGAGGTCCAGCAGCTAAGGACACAGTTGGAGGTGGCCAAGAAGAACGAAAGCGACGCCGTCACTCGATTAGAGGGGAAATGGCGCGCTGAGCTGGAAGAGAGGGAGCGAACGCTCACGCAGGCCATTGACAAGTCTGGGGAGGAGGTTCGCCAGCTGAAGGGCCAACTGGAGGCGGCCAAGGCGAGCGAGAGCAAAGCTATTGCCCGAGTGGCGGAGGAGTGGCAGGCCAAGGTCGAGACCAAGAACAGGGAGCTCGAGGAGGCCACGGCAAAGGCCGCCGAGGAGGTCCGCCAGCTGAAGGGCCACCTGGAGGCGGCCAAGGCCAGCGAGAGCGAAGCCGTCGCTCGGGTGACGGAAGAGTGGCGCGCCAGGCTCGACGAGAGGGAGCAGATGCTCACACAGACCATCGAGAGGGCTGGCGAGGAGGTCAGTCAGCTGAGGGGCCAACTGGAGGCGGCCAAGGCGAACGAGAGCGAAGCCGTCGCCCGGGTGACGGAGGAGTGGCGCGCCAGGCTCAAGGCCAGTGACAGAGAGCTCCAAGCGGCCATCGCGCGAGCCAACGTGGAGGTACAGGCCAAGCTGGAGGAGAAGGAGAGCGAACTTCGCCAAGCGGTCGCCAAGGCCGACGAAGACACACGGCGCCTGCAGTCTCGATTGGAGGCGGCCCAGAATAGCGAAAGCGAAGCCGTCGCCCGAACCGAAGAGGAGTGGCGCGCCAGGCTTGCGCAGAGAGAGCGCGAGCTCGAGCGCGCCGTAGAGACGGCCAGGGAGGAGGCGCGACAGCTGCAGGCCCAGACGACCGAGGAGGCCAAGAAGCGCGAGAGCGAGGCCATCGCCCGCGTCGAGGAGGAGTGGCGGACCAAGCTCGAGGTGAGGGAGAACGCGCTCAGCGTGACGGCCAGCCAGGAGGTGATCGCCCTGCAGAACAAGCTCCGCGATGCCGAGGCGAGGGAGCGTGAGGCGGTGGTCCGCGCCGAAGCAGAGCTGCGCGCCGAGCTGGACGAGCGTGAGAGGGCGACGGGACAGGCGAGTCGTGAGGTCCAGCAGCTGAAGGCTCAGTTGGAGGCGGCCAAAAAGAGCGAAAGCGACGCCATTGCACGAGTGGCTGAGGAGTGGCGCGCCAAGCTCGAATGCAAAGATAAAGAGCTTCAGGAGGCCATCGAGAAGGCGAGCGAGGTCGCCTGCCAGCTCAAGTCCCAAGCGGAGGCAGAGTGGCAGGCCAAGGTCGAGACCAAGAACAGGGAGCTCGAGGAGGCCACGGCAAAGGCCGCCGAGGAGGTCCGCCAGCTGAAGGGCCACCTGGAGGCGGCCAAGGCCAGCGAGAGCGAAGCCGTCGCTCGGGTGACGGAGGAGTGGCGCGCCAGGCTCGACGAGAGGGAGCAGATGCTCACACAGACCATCGAGAGGGCTGGCGAGGAGGTCAGCCAGCTGAGGGGCCAACTGGAGGCGGCCAAGACCGGCGAGAGCGAAGCCGTTACCCGAGTGACAGAGGAGTGGCAGGCCAAACTGGAGGCCAAGAGCAGGGAGCTCGAGGAGGCCACGGCAAAGGCCGGCGAGGAGGTTCGCCAGCTGAGAGCTCAGTTTGGGAGCGTAGGCGAGGCCGCGTCGCGGTTGAACGAGGAGTGGCGCGCCAAACTCAAGGCTAAGGAGCAGCTGCTCGAGGAGGCCGCCGCCAAGGCCGACGCGGCTGTTAGTGACCTGCGGGCGCAACTGGAGGCGGCCGCGAAGCGCGAAGGCGAGGCGGTGGCGCGCCTCGAACGGGAATGGCGCGCCAAACTGGAGGAGAAGGACCGAGAGCTCCACCAAGCCGCCGAGGAAAGCCAGCGGCGGCAGGCATCCCGAGACGAGGAGGCCCGGGAGCGCGAGAGCGAGGCCGTGGCCCGAGTCACGCATGAGTGGCGCGACAGGCTCGCCCAGACGGACGAGGCCCTCGTGCAGCTGCGACAGCGGGCGGCCGACGACCTCCAACGGCTCACGGCCCAGCTGCGGGAGGCCGAGCAAAGCGAGGCCGAGGCCGTCGCCCGCGTCGAGGAGCAGTGGCAGGCCAGACTGGCCGAACGCGAGCGCGAGATCGGCGAGCTCCGCAGTGAGACGGAGCGGAGGGAGGCCGCGGCGATCAAGTCCGGCAGCGACAGCGCGCAGGCGGCGTGGGAGGAGCGACTGACGCGAGCGGCGCGCGAGCACTCTCAGCAGATGACAGACCTGCGGAGCGAGCATGAGGCACGGATGGCGGCGCAGCGCGAGGAGATGCAGCGCGCGGTGGCCGCTACGGCGGCCGAATGGCAGGCCAAAGACGACAGGGCGCGGGTCGCGGAGCAGGCCGAGCGGGACGCCGAGTGGAGGACTCACGAGGCCGAGCAGGCCGGGCTCCGTGACGAGCTCGAGAAGACGATCGCCGAGCTGCGCCAACAGGCCGAGGCCCGGGAGCAGCAGCACGGAGGCGAGGTGTCGGCCATCGCGAAGGCGTTGTCCGAACTGCGCGAGGCCTCGGCCAGGAAGGACGAGGCCGTGCTGGCCAGCGAGGAGAAGGCTAGGGAGGCGATCGAGGCCGCCGTACGGCTGCGCGACGAGATGGCCCGCAGGGAGAAGGAGTGGAGCGAGCAGCTCGCGGCCAAGGTGGAAGAGGCGGCGGAGCTCGCGCGAGGGCAACACGAAGAGGAGGCGGAGCGACGCACGGCGCAGGCCGAGGCTGAGTGGCAGGCGCGCCTGGCGACCCGGGAGGACGAGTGGCGGAGCGAGCGCGCGGAGCTCGAGCGCGGGTGGGCCGAGCAGGCCAAAGCGGAGCTGCAGCGTAGCGAGGGCGAGCACACGCGAGAGTGGGAGCAGAAGCTGCGCGCCGCGCTGGAGCGACAGGCGGCCGAGCTCGGCGACGCGGCTCGGGACCAATGGCAGCAGCGAGAGCGCGAGCTGACGTGCGAGCTGGAGGAGTGTCGACGGGAGTGGGCAGCCAAGCAGGACGCGTGGGAGCGCGAGCGCCAGGAGCTCCGTGCGGAGCTGCAGCGGGTCGAGGGCGAGCGCGAGGCCAGCAGGGAGGAGTGGCAGCGACAGATGGCCGACCGGGAAACGCGAATGGCCGAGCTGGCCGAGCGGGCGACGCTCGCCGAGGCGCGCGAGCGCGAGCTCACAGAAGCGACGAGCCGAACGGAGAGTGCCGACGGCGCGGCTGTCGCCCAGCGGGAAGAGTTAGAGCAGCTGGTGAGGCGGCTCGAGGCTGAGCTGGAGGGCGTGGTGGAGGAGCTGGAGGAGCTGGGCCGAGCGAACGAGACGCTGGCGGCGGACAGGGCCCGCGAGGCGGAGGCGCGGGCCAAGGTCGAGGAGGACCTGCGCGGCGCGCTGTCGCAGATTGAGGCGCGGGACGCCGAAGTGGACGCCCTCCAGGCCGAAGTCGAGAACTGGGCCGCCCTCGTGGAACAGATGCAGAGCGAAGGCGGCAACACGCAAGCCTGAGGCCGGCAAGCAGCGCTCTGCGCCTTTGGCAATAAATGTATTTCTTTATTCAAGTATATCAATTCATTTTCTGTGTGATGGAGATGAAGGCCGTGGCTGCGTCGGTGCCGCACGTGGTGAGGCTGCCCCCAGCCCACTTGGTGCCGATGCGACTCGACAAGTTTTTGAGCCAGTTCACGAGCATTAGTCGCAAGGACATCGAGAACCTGCACTACGCCGACCGCTCCCGCATCCAGATTCGCACCATCCATCCTGCACCGTCACTCAACACGAGCCCCTCCCTGCACGGCCTCGTCTATCTCGAGGAGGACCACGTCCTGGTCGATGGCCGAGAGATCGATTGGTACCTTTCTATTTTATAATTTTTTTAAAATAAATATTTAATATTGAAATAATGTATTGATATGGCTGCAAAGGCAGCACGAGTTGGAGCGGCTGAAGACGAGAGTGGTAGCGCTGAACAAGCCCAGTGGCGCCATCTCGGCGCTTAAGAACGACTACGGGAAGAAGACTCTCTCCGATTGCCTGCAAGGTCCGTCTGCAGCAACACGTTCCCTCGCAAGACCGACCTCTTGGTCGTTGTGCGATGTGTTTTCGCTGAGCTCTCTCTCCTCGCTTTCCCCTGCAGGCATGCCGGAGGGGTTCGGCTGCATCGGCCGGCTCGATAAGGACACGACCGGCCTCCTCATGTTCACCAACGATGGCGACTTGGGCCATGTCATCACCAAGAAGGGCAATCAGTAGGCGCGCCTTCCCGTTCCGTCAATATGCGTGCCTAACCCTTCATTGTTGCTTATCAACAACAACCCACAACAACCCGTTGCTCAGGATCAGCAAGATCTACGAGTTGACGATAGCGGAATCGGGCCTTACCATGGACGATCACCGCATACAACAGATGCTGCATGGTGTTGATTTGTACAAGGACGAGGAGCCCGCCAAAGCCGTCCACATCACCATCCATCCGAGCACGGACGCCGCCACCGCTACGATGCCCGCGACGGACAGCGTCCAATCGGAAGAGGGGCCGCACAAGAGGAAGAGCGCGGGCGAGACCGCGCGAGATGATGATAGCGACAACAGAGAGATGAAGAGACGGAAAGAGGAGGAGACCAGCGAGGCGATGGAGAACGAAGAACGACGCAAAGCGAAGCTGGAGAACGAAAGCGAGCCAGGAGGTAGCGGCCGTGGCGAGCCGCAGGAGGAGAAGAAGCAGAAGGTGAGCAAGAAGCAGAGGAGGCTTCTGGCGCGAGGCGCCACCACCAAGCTATCCCTCGAGATACGGGAGGGCAGGAACCGCGTTATTCGACGCATGTGTGCCCGCGTGCGCCTACCGCTGCTCCACCTGCATCGCGTTCGTATCGGCAACATCGACCTCGATGACATCGGGCTCACCGGGCGACTCGGTATCACTCCACTCCCCAGCGCTGCTCTACTGCGCAGGACCGGCGGGACGCACTAAGGGTCGTACGTGTTGTGGGGACAGGCGAGTGGCGCTTCGTGGACGATGAGAAGATCGAAGAGCTGTGGCGGATGGTGGGCGGCAGGGACGAGGCGGTAACACGCCAGCAGGTGATGGCCCTGGCCGGCCGCATCAGACGAGCGCGCGAGGAGGCCGCCGGGGCCCAAGCCAATGCTACAGAGCTTCGGCCAAACACAGATGTGGAGGAGCGGGATGGAGACGGGGAGCCCGCGTCGGGTTTGAAGCGGCTGGAGGCCTGGTTCTCGCGCCATCGCCTCACGTCCTTCATCGACGATGACCTTCCCTCTCAGTCTTGACGGTCCAGCCCTTGCCCCATCTCAACACTGGCGAACCACACAAAGCAAGAAAAACGCTAAAAATGAGAATGAGGAAACGAAAGGGGCTTGTCTTCTCTTTGAGCTTAAGTTGTCCAAGGACAAGCCCAAGTTTCCGAACGCGGTAGAAGATGGCGGCCTGGCTTGCACTCGGGGCCAAGGCGAGCAACAGGAAGGCGGAGGAGGATGACGATGACCTGCCGGTGCTTTCCAGCGAGGCGCTACTAGCCCTCAACGAGTTCCTGTCAGAGCGGACCCAGCTGGCCAAGGCTCCCGATGGTGCAGACGTCGATGAGGACTGGCAACTGTCTCAGTTTTGGGTACACACAAGTTGATTTCTTACATATATTGTCTCCTCACCACCTTCTACTGGCCAGTACACCGACGACACCGCCCGTACGCTGGCCGAAGAGGCTCTGGAGCAAGCGGGCCCAGGAGGTCGCATCGCCTTTGTTTCTACCCCGTCTGCCTTCGTCGCCCTCAAGGTGCCCCAACCCGCTCCTCTTGAAAGGAATGCGTGGCATGCTTGCCAAAAGCCATACGCTTATTTGTGTGTTGAGTGCAGAAGCTGCTGGCAGAAAGGGCCAAGCACCAGGAGGTGGAGATGGTGCTGTTCGAGTACGACAGGCGGTTCGAGCAAGCCTACCCCGATGAGTTCGTGTTCTACGACTACAAGCATCCCACCACGTTTGGCGATACACCCAACAACTCGGTGCGACAAACGCGCTGCACTCTTGCATTGCCGGTTTCAGGAAGGCTTAACTTGCTGCAGGAGAAGTACAGAGCCTCCTTTGACATGGTGCTTATCGACCCGCCGTTCCTATCTGAGGAGTGTCTGCGCGAATATATCGCAAGCGTGCGCTTCCTCTCCAAGCCCGACGCTCGCTTTCTGGCTGCCACCGGTACCGTCTATCTCCTCGATACTGCTCGTTGGCGTCATCTTGATCGCGCTGCGATGTCTCAGGGCGAGTGATGACGGACTACCTGCTTGCTCTGGAGAATGTGGGCTGCGGCGCCATACGCGAGTGCCAGTGGCGGCCCCAGCACAAGAAGCTCGCCAACGATTTCAACTGCTGCACCAACTACACCTCCACACGACTCAACGCCACAAGCGCTGCTGTAGGGGGCTCCCCCAACGCCTAACAAGAAGCAACATGTACAGAGGAAGGCGAAGAAGGGAACGAGCCTTAAAATAAATGATAAGAGTTTGCAATTAATCGTCGAATTTCGTCGATTTGGGCTGGGTGTCGATGTAAAGCTTCGAAGAAGCCTTGCCGCCGGGGTAGGGATGGGGATGAGGCTCGGCACTACGATCTGACTTCTTGGCACCTGAATCGAGGCCGATACCGCCCCGGAAGTTGCGCCGCTGAAGGGCATCTTCGAATTGGGAAGTGAGATCGTTCGTGATCTTCTTCTCGGTCGTCGAGTCGATTGCTGAAGGTTCGGCTGGCGTAGAGGCCGCGCGCAGGCTGCCAAAGAGGCCCTTCTTCTGCGGCTGCGTATCCCCGGCCTTCTTCGCCCCCATGAGTCGCAGAAACTTGTTCTTCCTTTCATCGTCGCCGAACGAGCTTGCCTCCCAGTTGTTCCATCCCGCACTCTGATCGGCCCCGTTGCTTGAAGTAGAAGTGATGGTAGACGCTGCGGCCTCGACCTCCTTCTCTTTCGCTGACTCGGCGTTGTTCGATTTCGCGTCCTTGTCTTCGGCAGCCTTCTTCTTGGACTTGTTTTTCTTCTTCTCCTTCTTCTTGTCCTTCTCTTTCTTGTCCTTCGAAGACTTCTCCTCTTCGTCACTGCTCTGCGCGGTCTTCTTGTCCTTTCTCTTCTCCTTCTTCGCTTTCTTCTTTCTCCTCGCGCTGGTCTCTTGATTCATACTGGCATTGTTCTGCTTGATGGGATCCTTGGGACCGTCGTCGCGGTACTTGCTTGCATCTTCTTCTTTATCCTCGGCCTCATCGCCGTCCCTTTTCCGCTTATTGCTCTTCCGCTTGGTTTGTGCCATAGCTTCCTCCTTTTTGGCCTTGCGCGCCTTCTTCAGTTTCTTCTTGTCCCGCTTCCCGGTGGTATGCTCCTCCACCTCCTCGTTCATGTTAGGGATAGAATCGTCCTTTGCCACCTTCCGCTTGCTCATCATTGTTTGAATTAATCTGCCGGCCCCGCTAGATCGTTAGCACGGCCGTTGGGCAGATCTTTCTCCGTTTTCTGTTGTTTTCCTCGTCTGATAAGCAATACTTGGCATTCTGCAAAGCGAAATTTCGTCTGGCCGCTGGCCTTGTCGCACGGCCGACGGTGATGTAGTGGGCTGAACTCCACACCCCCAATCCCCACACATTCAGTTCTCTTGCGGCAGGAACGAACTGAAACGGCAGAGTGATGCTGGGTTCGAACGTGATGGCATCGCTCGAGGAAGAGAATGAGGTGCTGCTGGCTCGCTATTGCAAGGCGTCCTTCCTTCCTCCTCTGGGAAACTTGAGTTCTGTGGCCACGAAAGGCGGAGGTAGTGCGCGCCCCTGCTTCCGTCCGCGATGGCTCACCGCTGCCGAGGAGGCCTCTCCCCTCCCCAGCACTCTTCATGGGCTGGACGGTCCCGAGGACTGCAGTCGCCCCGGTTTGGTCTTCGCGGATGAGGTCGACGACCAACAGCAGAGCCCGTTGCTGGCACTGCCTGAGGAGCTGCTGTGGCTGGTGTGGGAGCTGAGCCGACCCACCCCGGAAGACCTCTGCCGCTGGAGCCTAGTGTGCCGCCGGTTCGACCGCGTCGCCTGCGGCCACGTCGCCTTGTGGGTGCCCTTCCTGCCGCCCAACACCGACCTTCCTGCGCTCCTGGCCCTCACCACCCACCGCCACGACCCCACCGCTTCGTCGCCTTCTCATCACCGTGTCAACCCCAAGGTACCTCCTTGTCCCAAATGTGGAGCCACACGCAGCGGCGCCCTGTCATCATCAGGTAGTGAGATGACGAGAACAGGAGCTCTACAGGGCGGGGCGACGCCTGCAGTACGGTCGGCTGCAGCGGCGTATCGATGCCTGGGCACGGGCCGTGGCCAAGGCCACATCATTCGACGACGGGTAGGCCATCCTGCTGCGACAAAAGGCAGCGAGAGACTCGTGGTTTGCTGAGCTTATGCGTGTGCGTGTGTGTGTATTCGTTACCGGCCGCACAGGGAAGAGGTCGCAGAACAAGAGCACGAACAAGTTGCAGCCGATGATCACGATAGCAAGGCGCCGAAGCCCAACGATGGTGACGAGGAGACGGTGTGCCCACGTACGCTCTTCAGGGACACCTTCGTGTACCTGCGGCGAGAACCTTTAGAACCGATCCAGTCCTTTAAGATGTTCCTGTGGG
This sequence comes from Acanthamoeba sp. SK_2022b, assembly GCA_027943245.1. Lineage (NCBI taxonomy): Eukaryota > Discosea > Longamoebia > Acanthamoebidae > Acanthamoeba > Acanthamoeba sp. SK_2022b. The sequence goes on from JANDJZ010000032.1 coordinate 141,066, forward strand.
ACACGGGTGCGTGCGTGTACTCCTCCACTGGTATTCCGATTCACTCACTGACGGTGATAATGGAAACCAAGTAATCAAGTCGTTGACGACGCGGAGGTCCGACCGGCTTGAGATGCAAGTGTTGTCGACGCCGACGCCGCTGCCCATGCTCTCCGTCCGCTTCTATCCGCTCCCGCAACGCACTCCGGTCATAAAGTACGTGGTCATCTGGAACTACTTCCCCTTCCACGAACCCAAGGTCACCGCCGTCGACTCCGAGGTACGTCTGCCGCCGCTCCAGCCAACCAGCGAAAAGGCCTTCGCTCACCACGATTGGCACGGGTGTTCTCTTCAGGTGTTTGGCCTTCCTCCGCTTCCGGCCTCAGTCAAAGCGAAGAGGGCCAAGAGCATGTACCTCGGATCGAAACCGTCGGCCGACCACCTTAAGGTCTCCATCGATGCCAAGATGCAATTCGTGCAGGAGGTCCTGGATGAGCTGTTCCAGTTCGTTTCGGTGGGCTCTTTCCCTCCCCGTACTTTCCTTCTGGCGACACTGAACCCCCCCCGCTCTCCTCTTGCACACAGGACCACGTACACGTGGTCAACTCCGAAACGAGGCGCTCGCCCTCCTCCTGCATACTCAGCTGAGCGATCCTCCCATTCGTCTCGGAGCCCCATAACCACAACATGTAATGTAGTCCATCCAGCTCACAACCCGTGCGGTATTGCTCCCGTCTCTCCGCCCCTCTCTGCGTGAGTATCTGCCGCACATGACTGTGTGGGCTGGGCGTCACGCTTGGCCTTACGGACTTGTTCCGTGGAGAGTGAGCGTGACTGAGGCGATGGATTGCGCGCCTGTGGCATCGCAACCATAATCACAATGGGGTGAGGCAGCGTTGGCTAGCAGCGCTGAGCGGGAGGGGCATACCAGCCGGGTTGGGCAGTTCGTCCGAGACGATCAGCGTCCACGTGCCCTCTGATGCCTCGCCCCAATGGCGCATGGAGGTGAACGTCCAGTTATAGCCAGCGTGTCTGTCGCTGTGGGTCACGGCCAGCACACTGGACGTTCCCGAGGGTGACACTAGCAGGATGTGGAGGTCTGTGAAGTGTGCGTGAGTGGCCTGCTATGGGTACACTCATGGCCAATGGGAGGCGATGTACCTCCACGGCGTGGGTGAGTGGCGACGAAGGTGAGTTCGACGTGCTGGAGTAGAAGGTCAAACATGTTGGCAAGCCAGCAAGCACTCGATAGAGGGGGGGGGTAACGGGCATTACCTCCACAGTGAGCTTGTTGGTGACCTGGATGGTGACTGACACTCCTCTTCGATCATTGTCGGGTATAGCCTGCCAAGCTGGAGAGTGAGTCGAGTGGGTCATGCACTGCGGGGGTGGAGCGTGAAACCAGTCTCGGGGTCACGGTGACTTGAACTGGCGCGGCAGCCCCAGGAAGCAGCGGCGCGGAGGCCGCCATAGCAGTGGCAGCTCCCACATCACACAGCCCGAAACCGTACTGTCACCATTAAGGAGTCAGATGGAGAACGGTTCAGGAGCAAGGGAAACGATGTATGTTAGCGAGGTGTACTTTGTGGTTGACATGGAGGCCAGCCCCATTGACCACCCAGTCGTCATCTCCGGGATCGGTCTTCTTGGCCGTACGTACCAGTATGTTTTGCACGTCCTGTCACGCCAACATGCGTCAGCCCCACACTTGACAGGATGGACTTCCTGTCACCTACCCTCCACGTTACAAGAGGATTGGCCTCCAAGATGAGCCCAATGGCTCCGGCAATCATCGGAGCGGAAGCAGATGTCCCTGAGAAGGACGATCTTGGTCCAGATGCACTGCGTGAGAACTCATCATGGGTGGAGGGTAAAGCAAGGAACTTTACGTGCAGCCGTTATGGACAGCGGTGGTGCTCACGCCAGGAGGAGAGGAAGTGGCACTCACCACAAGGGGCGCTCCCTCTTCGCTGTAGTAGGCTCTCCGCCCGTTGCCATCAGTCGAGGCAATGGCAATAGTGTAGATGCTGTTGGCGTACTGCGTGTTGCTCGTGGTATGAGATATCAATTAATTAGGGAATGAGTGGAGGAGTAGATAGGTACGCCATCATAATTGACGTTGTCCCTGTTACCGCCGTTGCCTCCGGCCCATACGAAGATCGTCCCCAAACCGCCTCTGCCATTCTTGATGGCCTCTCGGAACGCGGCCTGCAATACCGCGCCTGGCGCTTCCTTTCGGTTGCCATCGTCGACCGGACCTGATTCAGCAATTAGCCGCCAAACGCGTGGGAACAGATACTGGAAAGCGGTACCCCAGGACGCCGAGTAGATGTGGTTCAGGTCGGTGCGGTAGGTGAGGCCCGTCGCCTCCTGATGTTCCCCCCACCAAGCGGGGTCACTAGCCAGTTGGCGATAGAGTTGCGGCGAGTGGTGAACGCACCAGGGCATCAGTGGTGCGACCTGAGATGAGTCTTTGCGCGCTAACCTCGGCCCTAAGCCAAGTTGAGGCAATCAGTTGGTACCAAAAAAGAATGCATGCACGAGAGGATTCCGTACTCATAAGCCACACCAACGCCGCACGTACGGTCGTTCATGCCAGCGTACGCCAGGCCAGCACAAGCTACGTAAGGGAACGGTATGAGGCACTTGGAGAAACCACACAAGGGGAGGGATATGGTGGGGTGGAGTACAGGTGCCGTGAGTATCATCGGGCGCAGCTGGGGAAGGGTCGTCGTCGTTGGCGTTCCAGTCGTGAGAACCCGACGCCTGAAACCGAGCCTCGCCAAAATCCTTGTGGCGCCACTCCACGCCGTCGTCCACAATGCTAATACCTGGGGTGGTATGGGTAGGGTGGCGAATGAAGCTACATGTCTAAGGTGGGGGCGTACTGATGCCCTTGCCCGATAGCCCCCTCTCCCAAGCGGGGATAACGTTAAGGTCGGCTCCTTCGGAATTGTGAATGTGAAACTGGGCTCCGAACAGAGGGTCTGTATTATGCATATGAGACTAGGATTGATAGATAAGAGGACATGGGCCATAAAGGGTACCAGAGACAGGAGTCATGCGCTTGGCGTGCTGGCGCTCCTTCTGCATCTCCGACCATTCAACGTGCGGATGAGACCCCAGCATGCTGTCCACCTGGTGCCTCGACCTCAGTCAGATACCATCTAGCTCAGCAACAACGGCATGTGTGCGCACCTCTTCAATGCTCCTCTTGGCGCGATGCTCTGGGTCGTGTTCTAGCAGGAAGTAGTCGGGAAGGTTGGCTATCCGCCCAATGACGCGACACTGTTTTGGGAGCACCTATTAGCCTGGCCCCACACCCTGTCGCCTGTGGAGCCGTACACCGTGCTCCTCCGCCAGCTTCGTCAGCTTCAACAACTGATCTGATTCACCTTGGGAGGAAGATGCTGGCAGCATGACAGCCCACAACGTTCCGTTCTTGGTAACCGTGTCCATGACTAGACTCAGGGGCGTCAGCAAAAATGATGGTGGTGGCCGTGGGAGTGATAAGCACCGTGCGGAGCTGCGTCGGTATCTCCAAACAGGACAGCAGCCAGCATGCTCACGGCAATCCCTGCCAGTACTAGGCGAAGATAGCTCTTCATGCTTCGATGTGCTGGTCAGGGAAGCTTGTAGGTGAGGCAAGGAAAAAAAGGAGCTGTCTCGTAATGGACATGCATCTCATTTAGGACATGACGGCCAAAAGGCGCCTAAAAAGCTCGGTCATTCTGCGAACGGTTCCGGCGTGTTTGTTCTGTGACAGAAAAGGAAGGGTATCATGCAACATGCGAATCGCTTGCCACTTGAGCTCGTCCGCCACACCACGACGCCAAAGGCCTTTCGAGGCAGGGTTTACGTTGCGTAAAGGGTGCCTTCTTCTCGCCGTGGTCATCGTGGAGCGTAATACGAATGGCTGTATTTTTATCTCTTATGCTGGTCTGGTGAGAACCGGAACAACGCTGCTTAGTCGCCTGGGCCACAAGGTACGTAACATATACACATGGATTGCGGCTGATCTCTCTCAGAGAAAGCCTTTGCTCTGAGAGGAACAGCCAGTCTTCGGATAAGTCGGGCTCGCACAGAGCTATCTCAAAGCTGATCGATTGAGTCCTGAACGGGATCGGTACTGCTGCCGGGCGGGTAGGGCGGATCGTTCGTGAGAGGGTCGGCGGTGGCCTCGAAGTTCTCGGGGATGTCCTCCACCGTGCACTCGCCCTCGTACGGCACCGGAATCATCAGCCACCCCGGGTCTGGACACAACAACACAAAGCACGCGTATGCGCCGCCAGCGTTGGTTTGAGGGTCTTGCCGAAGGAGGGCTTGATGCGGGAGAATGGTCAAGTACCGTTGATGTCGTGGTGATGCGTGTTGAGCCAGTTCTCGACCCAGGCGAGCGGCTGGTAGTCGGCCTCCAAAGTGTTCAGGTATAGCTTGTCGAGCGCGTGGCGCGCAACCCCGTTCTTCTCGTACAGCTTGTGGATCTGCAGGTGCCCGCCACCACCGCGGTTAAGCAAAACATCACACGCGCCGTATGCGCCTATGACGCGTATGACGTACGAGGAATTTGATGTTAATTTCGGTAGTCTTGGGCAGCTTCTTCTTGTCTTCAAAGATCTCGAGGAGGTCCTTGATGTTATTCTCGACACGGATGACCGTGTAGGAGTCATCCACCGCGAGCAGCCGCTCCATCACCGCCAACAGCGGCTTGAGCACGTCGTACGATGCACGCGCGATCGCCGTTCGCATCACCTGCATCACCGTGTCCGTATTGGCTGACACACACACAACAACAACGACGGTCAGTGGTCCGCCCATAAAAGGGGATCTTGGGAAAGGGAGGGGTACTGCAGTTCTCCCAGACGAGGTGGCTGAGGAGGATGGCGGCCTCGGCGGCGACGTATTTGTTGTGATCCTTGACGAGCTGCGAGACAAAGGCCTCGTTGGCGAGGAAGGTATAGTCCCATCCCGCCAGCAGCAGCGGTTCGCCTGCACGCGTCGAAGGAAATTGCGTGAGACATGTCCCGCGCAAACACATGCGCTCGAGTGAGAAAGGCTCGCGGTACCCTCTTCCTGCGTGGGAGGATAGCGCGTGGTGCTGAGGCAGCCCTGCGTCTCGGCCGTCTGTTGCTGGTCCTCGCCGCCATTAGCGCCGTCGTCGTCGTTATCGGCGCGGCGCGCGGTGACGACCTGGTCGCGAGGCAGGTCGCAGCTGCGAGCCAGCAGCGACACACACGAAATGAGGGTGGAGTAGTCGGGATCCTCCCAACGGTTGCCCAGCTTGAACTTGGGCCGCTCCTGCATTTGATTTTTTGTTTGTTTGTTTGTTTGTTTGTTTTGTTTTGTTTTGTTTTGTTTTGTTTCGTTCGGTTGTTAAGCTGGTTGTGTTTAGAGCGCGGCGTACTTTGATGAAGGGCGAGTCTGGACCGAGGTACACATGCAGGAACTGGCCGATGACGTTCATCGCCAGCAGGTAGCGTTTCTGGTTTTGGTTCGGGATTTGGTGTGGAGGTCAGGCGAGTGCGAGAGGAGCGAGAGGCAGCGGCGTGAGTGGCGTACCGCCACTGGCCCAATGCCGGCGAACTCGAGGAAGAAGGCGAAGTACTCCTTGAACTGCTTCCAGTAGCGAGTGGCCTCAGGCAGCTGCGTAAAATGGAAAAAGAGTGAGACCGGGTTGTTCCAGGTGCTTTCCAGGGGGACAGCTATGGCGTGCCATGGCGAGGATGCGGTCGACCAGAGGCCGAGCAAGCGCGGCCCTGTCCAAGTCGACATTCGCATCGGCCACCTCGTACTCCTGCGCGTCGCCACAGGACGACGTCCATCACGTGACCAACGAACAACGCGCCAGTCAGTCTCAAGATGGCGCGCGCACGCCCATAACGCAAACCACACAAAAGAACGGGGGACGCACCGATTGGAGGAGCACCCGTTGTTCGAGCGGGTCCTTTAGCAGAGTTTCCACCAGCGACGCAAGCAGTTCGGCAAACGAAGACCGCACCTTAAAATCAAAATAAAGGAATGTTACAATATATACAAAATGAGAAATGACAATAAATAGATTGTTCCAATAAGAAAATATTACAATCTACAATACGACGGGAATAAAGAGAACGAACCTCCTCAACGGGACATTCCAAGAGCAGCTGAGTGAGAATGCGCTTGTCATCGATCAGCAGCGCCGCGAGCCATCGACACGCCTCCTTGCTCTCCTTGTAACTGTAGGCATCAAGGTCGAAGAGGGGAGGATGAAGGAGAGGGGTCGGTCGAGCTCATCTTCTCCAGCGTGCTCTTGAGCAGAAGCAGCAGCAAGCCGTACCGTTGGCGTAGCCGATCGGCGAACCTGGGCAAGATCTCCCGGTCCTTGGCGTGCGAGATCACCTCCAGGAAGAAGAAGGTCGCCACCTGTATGGTCTGAAGCGCCAGGCCTACACACACACACCACACACACACACACACCAAACCACGGTTCGACGTAAGCCATCAAGCACCCACCGCACACACCACGCTGAGGTGGGCTACCGGGCGTGGTCGAATTGGCGCTGAGGTCGGTGAGGTGCCATAAAAAGCTGAAGTAGGCCGGGTCAAACAGCTTCTTCTCGTGGAGGAACCGCATGTTGTCCTCCCATACGTGCTCCAACAGCTTGCTGCAGCCTACGGTCTGTTGCTGCTGTGGCTGCTGTGGCTGCGGCTCTGCAACAGCGGCGCTGGTGTTGTCGACATCGCTCGGGCTCGACTCAACCGGCTGGGGCACCTTGCGCTGGTAGATGAGCATGTAGGCGTTTCGCGTCTTCTCGAATGTGCGCGGGAGCTTGGTCCGCGTGAAGGTGTCGTAGGACAGCAACGTCTCCTGTCCACCGTAGCACTCTGCCGGTATGCCCTGCGTTTGCCACAGTTCAGTTCAGTCCATAGGTGGCCTTGGCTATCTTTAGCCACGGAATGGCATGGACTGATGCCACGGTGAGCGAGCGAGCACCTTGGCTGCAAATTCGGTCACCGTCTTATCGTTGAACTCGATCCAGCTGCTCTCGGCTCCACTCGCCGACCGGTCCTACGATCGAGATAGCATGCATGAACTCGTTCGCTCACAGAAGGCGTACCCCCGGAGTAGCGCGAAGGCGTACCTTGATAAACGAGTAGTAGTGGCCGCTGTCGGCGACGCCCCTGTGCACGAGAATGCCCACGAGCTCGTACTCGTAGTAGTCGCGCGGCCTGATCTCCGGCAGGGGCTCCTGAGCCTCTTCGGGCGCTGCCTCCCCGTGCTCCCCCTTTCTTTCTTCGTCGCGCTCTGGCGCCGCCTCATCCGTTTCCTCCGGTACCACAGGGTCGCTACCTCTGTCATCGACAGAGGTCAAGAGACATAGGGTTGAGTGATCCACTGTGTGTGTGTGTGTGTGTGTGTGTGTGTGTGTGTGTGTGTGTGTGTGTGTGTGTTGCGTGCGGGGGGGAAAGAGAGAGAGGGGGGAGAGAAAGCATACTGCTGATCTTTGGTGGCAACTTCCTTTTCCTCGTGGCCCTCCTGAAGGGCAAGGCCTTCCCTGGTGTAGGGGAGCATGTCGAGTTCTTCCGGGAACTCGCAGTAGTCGTTGAGCTTGACCTTGCGCATGGTGTCAAAGTTGAACTCGAAGCGCTTGAGATGAAGGATCAGCGTGTTAGGGAGCTCCTTAATGCACGAGCGCTTCAGCGTGTCGACGTGCTTCTTGCAGGTCTCGCAGAAGTAGGCGTTGTCGCCCTCCAGCATGTCGCCACGCACGTACAGTTGCAGAGCCTGTTCACGCAACTAGAGTGAGCCTCACTGAATTGTGGGAGGATAGAGAGTGCGATAAGTGCCGGGAGGGGGGCACCTCGAGGATATCTTTCTTGTTTTGGATGTCGAGGCTGATAGTGTAGAACTGCTCGTCCCGCTCGGACCTGTGTGGGCAGCCCTTGCAGATGAGCTGCGAGCTCATCTTGCCGCACCAGATGTTCTTGAGCAGCCTTTCCTGCAGAGTGCCCTTGAGCTTGTTCTCCAGCTTGTCGCAAAACATGTTGAAGAACTCGTCGGCGTCCATCTGCACGCTCGTATCGACAGGCTGTCCGTCGTAGTCCTGCTCGGGCCATCGAAAGTGAGGTGTGAGCTGAGCGCATTTCAATTGACCGTTGGCCGCGGCAGCACTGTAGCGAAGCGCTGGCGCACCTTATTGGCAAAGCAGAAGCCCTTGGGGTTGTAGTGCTGTCGCAGACTCTCCTGGAGGCAGGCAAACATGACCTGCAGCTCTATCAGAAGGTCGTCTGACCCGATGACGACGGGCCCCTTCTTCTTGCCGCCCTTCTTCTTGGGGAAGAGGTTCTTGATGACCATTTCATCGTCGTAGCTCTCCTCCACCACGTCGCTCGCAAACCCGGATCCATCATCGTCGTCGTCCTCGTCTTCGTCACCTTCGTCCTCGACCTTCTTCTTGTAGTTAAGCGCCTTGTCCAAGTCGTAGTCTAGCACGGAGAAAAGCTCAGTCAGTCATGCCCACAACGCCCACAACGCCCACAATACCGGCAGGGAAGTCGATGCTGAGGATGCCCTTGCGGAAGTCGGGCATCATGAAGAACTGCTGGAGCAGCGAGTTCATGTAGCAGGTGCAGCCCAGGTTCTTGAGGCCGACGTAGCCGGTGGAGGATCGCTCGCCGGCCGCGGGCGAGTGGTTCCACTCGAGGCCGAGAGGTACGATTTCGCCCTCCTTGGCCTGATTGAGATGAAACCTGCGGACCAGTCCTAGGGCGAGCATGTGATTCTCGGCCGATCCTGTTGCCACCCGAACATCAACAAAGACGATCGATGGCATGGTGGGTGGATGGTGTCGTACCCTTGATCAGCTCGACGAGCAGGGCAAAGGCGGCGGTCCTGCTGGCCTTGGTCTTGCACTTGGGCGGCGCGAGAGCGCCGTGGAAGGCGGCTGAGGGCACCTCGAAAAGGCACTTGTGGAAGATCTCTTCGATGAGACCGCAGCCCTCTGTGGGGCCGCCCAGCTTCTGCTTGATGTCCTGTGGCAAGCTCTCGGCCAGCTCCCTAAAGATTTGCAATAGGCCTGCAAACCGGTAACCATCAGCACAATTCAAATGGTGTTTGAAACAACAACAACAACAACAACAACAACAACAGTGCTTGATATGCGCACCAATCAGGACTTGGTCGGGCTGCGAATTCTCGGCCTTCTCAACGATCGGGTGCGCCTTGATCAAGGTGGCGAGCGTCTGGACAAGGGGTTCCACCAGGGCAGCCCGGTCGGGTGTTTCGCCCTCACTGCCACAGTCGGAGCCATACGTTAGTGGCCGAAACGCCATGTCGACATAAAAGCACACAAGAATCCACGTCTGGATCACACGTACGTGGTGCGGTACTGCTTGACCAGCTCCGACAGCACGATGAAGAATTCGGAGCACTGCTGCGAGTCGGGAGCGATATTTGGCAGGAAGTCGAACAGGGTGATCAGGAAGTACTTCCGGTTCTCCTCGCCTCCCGCGCTGGTGTAGTAGCATTTTTTAAAATACAAATACAATATAAGATTATTGATTGTTAGATGAGACGAGCAGTGGCACCACAGCAACGGGAGGCGTGCGTACAGGTACAGGGTGAGGATCAGGTCGGCGACCTCGACGCGGATTGCGGGCTCGGCGGAGTCGAGCAGCGCAACGCGGAGGAGGTCAGCAAACTCAGCGGACGACGTGAGCTTGTCGAGGAGGTGGCGACCACGCCCTGCACACGAACGGGATGTGGAAAAATGAGACCTCGCCTGTGTGCGCGCGAGTGTGTTGTGTGTGTGTGTGTGTGTGTGTGTGTGTGTGTGTGTGTGTGTGTGTGTGTGTGTGTGTGCCTTTGTAGAGCGAGGAAGGGCGGATGAAGGTGATCAACAGGGCGCAGGCGCTCTTGACAACCTGTCCGTCGACCTCGCTCGGCTGGCGTTGCGTATCTACGGCCGAACGACGGATGACGGACTGCAGGCCGGCCACCAGCCGCTCAGAGTCGATGGCCGCATCGATTTGTTCGGGTGGTACGAGCGGTACTGCACAGGACACGAATAGCGTCAGTCATCATTTGCAGCGATCACTGTTATACACACTTGGTAGTGTGGTACAGGCGGTCATACGTGCAATGGTGCTCTCGATGATCTCCAAGAGAGCCAGCAGGCAGTGCTTGGACAGATTGCCCCTGAGCAGCTGGTCTTGCCGGTACAAGACGTCGGCCAGGTGCTGCAGCCCGCCCAGTGCGACGAGTTGGAGTGACCAGGAGGCATCGCCCTGTGTCGCGCACATGCATCAACCACCACAGAGGCCTCGCCTGTGAGCATGTACTGCATTCGAACGGGAACGCTGTATGCGAAACTACGTACGGTCTCGCTATCGCGCTGGAGTGCGGCCTTGACAATGCGCAGCGCGTAGAGAAGAGAGAAGGTCGACGTGGGATCGACCAACTCCGCCCACTTGGGTGTCTGGAAGGACGTGTGGAACGACGCAATGCTGGCTTCCATCGCCGCGTTGGTGGGCAGCTTCGCCAGCAGGTCCCACGCCTGAAGGTAGGAAAAAACAATTAGGCGTTAGTCATCACACGCTCTTCGCAATAGACGAGGAGAGCCAGGCACCATCTGCGCGACTTGCTCGTCGAGAGCGAGAAGGCCGAAGAGGAGCTTGAAGTAAGCCTGGTTGTTCGTGAGGACAAAACTGGGCGGATGTGTCTTGTCTTTGGTGACGTCCACGCTCTCTACTTCGGCCACAACAGGCTCCTCGTCGTACGTGTCGTCATCGTCATCTTCGATACGATCGTCGACCAGGTCGTAGTAGATGGTGTGGTTGTCAGTCAATCCGAGCTCACGCAGCGAGATCCGTTCGTCGGCTGCGCGGTCGTCATCACTCGTAGTGGAATAGACGCTCAGCTGGAACACGATGCGATTCACGGGCCTGAACACCAACAGAAGTATCAGTTTGGTTTCGTCGGCTCGACAAGACTCTCGCTGCGCCAGACGAGAATGCAACGCACTTTTTGATCTCCTTGGCGGCCTGGAGCTTCAACGCCCGCAGGCTGATCGAATCGGACACCTCCAAAAGGAATCGGTTTTGGTGCCGCATTGCGTAGAAGTACAGTGTGATCTGCTCGTCCGCCGTGGCGACCTCATTGACGTCTTGCTGCTTGTCGAGCTCCTCCAAGAACGTCTGTAGGATCGAGGTCAGCATGCCGAACTCACCAAGCGTGATGCGGGAAAGCCACGACAAACCGTGAGTAGGGTGAGGCAACGTCTGATGACGGCCGTGTTCTGGTTTTCGCTGTGGGCATTGGCCGTTTCGAGGTGACTCATGATCGTGGCTATGTAGTCGTCCCGAATGACCCCGATTCGGCGCTGGAGCTCTGGCGACAGCTGCGAGAGGTGCGTCAACAACTGTTACGGCGTGTTGTGGTGAAGTTGAAATCAAGCCTTAGCGCGCACCTTCTCGCGATCATAGAGAGCATTCAGCTCGTCGATTGCTTCGACCGCGACCTCTTCATCGACAACGCGCAGGACCAGCGTCCATAGCGCCTAAAAAAACAGTAATAACAATACGTTTTAAATAAACAAAGGGCGAACATGATGAAGCAGCAAGGTATATGTTAGTGACTCATGCTCGTATCAGCGCCTTACGAATACCGCGCGCCGTACCTTGAGTCCAATTAGGTCGGTGCTGCGAACTACATAGGTGGCTCGCTGGCTTCGTGGCCAACTCGGAACAAACTTTTCGAGCCTTCCCTTGGCGCAGTTGTAGTACCTGGGGATGCGGTGTTAGGTGATGAACCACATGAGGAGGAGAAGGCGTACCGGAAATATTCCATGAAGCACATGAGACCATTGAGACTGAGCGACACGAAGTCGAGGCCAGAGCACAACTTGCTCTCAAAAATCAATTTGGTGGCCTCCTCTATCACGCTCGGATCGAAGATGGCGCGATTACCGCAGGCTTTGATCAGCCAATTCAAACCTGCGCACAGTCCCGAAGTGAGACGTGTGGTGTGCGCGCGTATTTGCAAATATCGTGTAGTGAGAATCTTACCGAGGTCGCGTTCCTTGGGAGTGAGGCAGTTCCCAATGACGCAGTCCCACAGCGTGTTGAGATGAGGAAGCGGCAGGGTCAACGAGGAGTGCTTGAGGACGTAGTAGAGGAATTTGAGGCGCGTCTTGATCTGCTTGGTATGCGGTTCCACACCGACCAGGGTCTGCTTGCCCAGCTCCAGCTCCTCCTTGGCCTCCGATCTACCGCCAGACAAAAGACGAGGTCAACGACGAGAACGATAGAAAAATTATAATAAAGATATATGTGTTTATAAATGAGCTTAGGGCGAGCACCTTAGGGAGGGAGAGCTGGGAGCCGGCTGGTTGTCTCGCAATGCCGCGTCCCTCTTGTTCTTCTCGATCTTATCTAGCGCCTTCTGCTTGTAGGTAACGAGATCGGTAAAAAACAGGTCGATGAGGTTGAAGTCCTGATCAAGCCCATCGATGAGGGATCCCCGGTCCTCAACCACCCCCGACGCTGGGAAGGTATCTGTAGCGTGCAGGTGAGCTGCGAGCCCTTTGTTCTATGCGTGCGCTATGTGTCAACAGCGTTGCGGTACCGAAAATCTCAAGGAGCAGCTTGAGCGACTGCGAAACGGAGCAGCTCTGCTGAATATTCTTCGTGCACATCGCAGTCAAGCTCTTGCGGTACTTCTCGCAGCGATTGCGCACCACAATTTCCTGTTGTTGTTGTTGTTGTTGTTGTTGTTGTTGTTGTTGTTGTTGTTGTTGTTGTTGTTGTTGTTGTTGTTACAAAGAAGAAAGGTGCGGGACGTTAGAGCGTAGTGAGGAAAGGAGAACCTTTAAATGGTTGGTCGCCTCCTCGGTAATCTCGCGTGAGATGAAGTGGTCATCCTGGATGATGTCCCAGTATAGCTGCAACCCGCCGATGCAGCGTTCCTGTATGTAGTTGTGTGCGTGTGTGTGTGTGTGTGTGAGTAAGTTCATCGATAGCGCTGTGGTTTGCTGCTGTTGCGTACATCGTCCTCGTCTTCCAGGAGCTGATGGAGGGTCAGTGTCTTCATGAGGTTGAGCGTCTTGACATCAAACACCCGCGTGTCCCTGATCTTCCGCACGAGGAAGGCAACCAGGTCGGGCTCCAGGTCCTTGACCAAGTGGTCAAACAGGTCGTAAATGGTGTCCGTGATCCGCTCCTGCTTGCCCTTGCCCACGGCCGCGCTCCACATCAAGTTGATGTGCTCTTCGCCAAACCTGTGATGCCGCAGATGAAACCGGCGACGGCGGTTACACAGGGTCGGCGTCTACTTTTGAAGCGACAGGCGGGGTTAGCTAACCTTCGGAACTCGGATAGCACGCGGAGAATGTCCTTGCTCCGCGAGATCAGCTCGAAGTGGACGCCCTTCCCAAAGAGCAGCTCTACGATCTGCTTCTCCTCGAGCCAGGCCACGACGAAGGAGGTGGTGAGCCACTTGGTGGCCTTGGTCTTGAGCATGGAACGCCCGTAGTAGCTGTGCGTGCTGTGATGGCGCAACACGGCGATGAACAAGAAGGGATCAACAAAAAATGAAGGCCGCGCCCTAGGAGTGGAGCGTGCGTGTACCCGTAGGTGGTGGGCTTGGCCTTATCCTCGTCCCTTCGCTGGGCCTCATTAATGAGCGTCGTCACGGTGTTGATGCCGTAGAGCCGCTTCTCGAGGTTGGAGGAGTGCAGGCATTTGTGAGCCAGCGCCAGTTTGAACTTCTCCAGCTGCTCGGCATATGTCTCACTGCCCGACAGCACACACCGCTTAAGCATCCCTGTACATCCTCGCGCGTTTAGGGGTATGGCTGAGGGCGTACCGGTCCACCTCCTTGTTGAATGGATCGATAAGCGTCTTGGCGAGCTTCTCGACGATCAACACCACGCGGCTAATCTCCTCCTTCGTGACGGTCTTGAACTCCTGTTCGTCCATGCCAATGATCCGCGCGAACACGAATGGCTGGATTTTGTTCCACCAGTCGCGCGCGAACGGCCACTTGAGGCTCTTGCGAATCTGCAGCGAGGATGAGGGATCGTCAAGGTGAGTAAACTTGGAAGGGGCTGTAGCTCTGGCAGCTGTACCATGATGATGGGCTCGAGAAGCATAATGAGGTGTCCCAGCTCGATCGGCCGGTCCAGGAGGGACACGCGCGCAGCGATGTAGTCAAAGCCACCCGCCACACCGAATGCGTTCAAGTTGTCCACCATGAACACCGATATCCTTCCCACGCGCTGCACACATGACAACAGAATGAAGGGGAGGGATGAGCGTTGAACAGCATTGGTGGCGTGTCGCTGCAGGAGTGGGTACCGCCGCGTAGTCTCCGGGCTGGTCAGCAGGCGCATCCGAATAGGTCTGGCCATTGTTGCAGACGGCATTTAGTCAGCGCGGAGTTGGGACTATGACGATAAGTGCTCACAGTAGGCCAGATATATAGAGAAGAGGTAGAGAGAAATGAGTACGATCATCTTGCCGGCAGGACCCATTTTGTAGCTCGGGTAGACAGGATAGTAGACGAGCTCGGGATCGAAGAGCCAGCTCAGGTTCTTCACCAGATCCAGCTTGGTGTCGGTGATGATGTGCAGCGCCGTTATGTGCAACACATTTTGCAGGAACAGGCTGATGCGCTGCCGTGTCTGCATCGTGTACCTGAGCGCGCGCAACAATAGTCACAGTGAGACTATAGAACGCCCACACGCGAGGCGCTACAATGCATGGAGGAAGCGAACGACTGACCTCTTGCGCAGAACGGTCTTGCATGCCTTGGATATGGTCTTGTTGAGCAGGCAACGGATGAGCAGACGCCATTCGTCCCTACGCACGGGATCTTCCTCCTCTTCGTCGTCCTCGCCTGCTCCCTGGCCCGGCTCCTCGTCTGCATTGTCGTCCGACTGCTCATCGCCGCATTCCTTCTTCTCCTGCGCCTCTTCTTCCGTTTCCTGGCGGACGTCGTTGTCATCTTCGTTGACAACCGCTCCTTCCTTTTCCTTGCCCGCTTCGTTGTCAGGAAGGGCCGCAGCATCACTGGCCGCAGCGCCGGCGAGCCGTGGGGCGAGCCAGTCGCCGTTCCTCTTGAGCTTGCGAGCCTTCAAGGCGATGGCCTTGGCCAAGTACTGGTCCAGCTGGTCCAGTATGGTCCACAGCTCTGGCCCATCTGAGAAGAACGTACATATCACGCGTTAAACCTAAATTTTTATTTTTAGTATATATATATGGTATTATGAATATAATTGTTTCTTTAATTGTACTGTGCGACTTCCACGACCGCGGTGCCACCATAAGAAGTGCTATTTTCGTATCGAAAAAACAGGAAGAGAGAGAGAGGGAGGTGCACCTTTGAGGTCCAGTTGCTTCTCTATGGCGGCCAGGTGCTCCTGGCACTTCTTCGTGTAGGCCTCTTGTTGAAGGGCGTCCATCGTGTGCGCGAATCTTCTTACCCGCGTACGTGATTTGAAGCTATCGCAGAACCTCGATTGTGCTGCTAAACTGAGGAGGAAAGGAAAGAATCGCGAGAAACAGAGATTCTACCACGGTGCGTCACCTCCGTACCCACAGACAGCAACCTAAACGCAAAGAGAAGCGGTTCAGTGTCTGTTGTGCGGTGAACCGACCAATCCCACTTTCCGAAAGTCGCAGATTCGTTTCTGAAACGTTTTCAAATTCGCGTTTCGTTACTGTTAATTAATACTTGGCTGCAGCCGGCCTTTGTTTGCCCTCGCCCTCACGCCTACCGACCGCAAGTCGCGAGCGACAAGGAATCAATAGAATGGATAACTCCAAGTCGGTAGAGCTGTCCTGGAGGCAGCTGGCAGAGCACAACAAGGAGGGTGACGCCTGGCTAGCGATCCGAGGCCAGGTGTACGATGTGACGTCCTGGGTGAACGCCCATCCGGGCGGCAAAGACACCATCCTCCTCAACGCCGTACGTTTTAGCTCACTCTCACCTTCCCATCAACGCTTACAATCGCGCAAATCTCATATCAAATGTCGGCGGCCTAAGATGGAAATGACAACCACTGCTCTTTGCTTTGTTGCTTTATTGTTTGTGCTGGCGTATCAGTGTTCTCCCCTAGAGAGTTCTACCGCACACCCTTTCACATCCATGACAACATGGTGTCGGAGGTTGCGCCGGGGTTTATTGTTCTCATGTTGTAGTCCGCTTGGCCAAGCGGCGCCCAACCGCAACGCCGTAAATGGGACAACCCGTTACGTTTCGTTGACGCACACGGCAATTGCACGGGCCATACTCGACTCTCACTCGCTCCGGTCCTCCTATCAGGGGCGCGATGCGACGCAGCTGTTCGAGGCGTACCACCCCGTGTGGGTCTCGAAGACGCTGGAGCGCTACCGGGTGGGCAGCCTGATCGACTCGGAGCACCCGACCTTCCCGCCCATGTCCGAGTTCTACCTGACCCTCAAGCAGCGCGTCGAGCGCTACTTCAAGGACGCCGGCGTGAAGCACACCCAGGGAACCAGATTGCTTCTCACCTCGGTCGTGCTCATCTTCCTCACTCTCGCCGCCTGGGTCGGCGCCGTCTACGCTGCGCAGGTAATGACCCTCCTACACTACACCGATCGACAATCCTGACTCCACACCTGCTACTTGCACATTTGTTGGCTGCCGCCTCGCAGGCCTCGCTGCTTCTTGGCGTCGTATTGGCAATGGCCTCGGGCTGGGGTATGGCGCTCCTATCGCTGATCCCTGTGCACGAAGGCTCACACGCTGCGCTCACCTCGAGCCCCTGGACCTGGCGATTCATGGGCGCCATCCACGACTTTGTCAACGGCTGCTCGTTCTACATGTGGTACGTTCCCGAGTCCTGGCCAACACTCGGCTAAGCGCACAAGCGATCGCTTGACGTCCTCCAACTCGCATGCGCAGGTGCCACCAGCACTTCCTGGGCCATCACCCGTTCACCAACGTGGCCGAGGCAGATCCCGACGTGCATACCAACGATCCGGACTTCCGGCGGATCAAGTCCGAGCAGCCGTGGTATAGCCACTACCGCCTCCAGCACCTCTACGCGCCCGTTCTCTACGGTAGCCCCTCCCCATCTCTCGACTGCTATATTACGCATTTGCTAGAGCTGACGGCCCCTTATTACTCAACTATTTTTGACCAAAGGCCTGCTTGCCACCAAGTTCCGCATCAACGACATCCAGATCATGTTCTTCCTGGGCGAGAATGGCAAAATCAGGTATGGACCACGTGATTCGGTTGTGCAAACTCTCCCCAAATTTGCGAGAACGCACAGTAATCCTCTCTTTATCTCTCTCTCTCTCTCTCTCTGTGTGTGTGTGTGCGTGCGTGCGTGCGTGCGTGCTCAATACCAGGGTGAACCCCACGGGCGCCTGGCATTGGTCGATGTTTATCCTGGGCAAGCTGTTCTGGGTGACCTACCGCATCGTCATCCCGTCCTTCTACCTGCCCCTGGGCCACGTCTTTGCTCTCGTGATGGCTTCGGATCTCGTGGCCAGCTACTACCTCGCCCTCATGTTCCAGGTCAACCACGTCGTCGCCCCCGCTATCTGGCCCGAGGTGAACAAGAAGACTGGTATGTCCCGCCACCTCACCGGATGCTCTTGAATCACTTGACTCGCTATCGACAGCCTCGCGAGCGAGGCCAAGTGGCGCTCAAGCGGTGATTGTTGATGTTGATGGGGATTTGGGGTGGGGGGGGTGTAGGGATGGTCGACATGGACTGGGCAAAGCTGCAGGTGATGACCACGATCGACTACGCCCACGGCTCGTGGCTCACCACCTTCCTCAGCGGCGCACTCAATCACCAGGTTGTGCACCACCTCTTCCCCAACATCTCGCAGGTAAAACCAAACCCAGCCATCGATGCTCATGTCATCTCCCGCTACTCGCCACAAGCCAACGCACTTGGCTATTTGTTTGACATTTACATCTTTTTTCCTTGATCCGGAACAGACCCACTACCCCGAGATCGCGCCGATCGTCCGGAAGACATGCGAGGAGTACGAGGTTCCCTACGTCGTGCTGCCTTCCTTCTGGGTGGCGCTCAAGGCCCACCTCCACTACCTCATGGTCATGGGCGGCTCCCCCGAACTCCACTAGGCGACCCGGCCTGCAGTCGGCGTGGTGCTCCGCGAAAAGTGTTGCGCGTTTCACAAAAGCGAAAGACGTTTGCGGTTCAATTCGATAACTCCGACTGGGGAGATACGCGTGGCGATGAACAGGCGAGCTAAATATCGAAAATTCACTCAACCAGCGCAACAACAAACATCAATCAATCGTCAATCTATTTGCACACAAAGGCAGACAATCAGATTGATAGTAGGCGCGTCTGTAAAGACATGGAAAACCCTATCGTAGAAGAAACGGTAGAGAAGGAGAGGCTGGAACAGAGGCTTGTGCTCGAGGGCCGCGGCGTTCTGCTGCTGCAAGCTGCCATACAGAGTGACACCAGCGGTGATTATGTCAAAGCTGTGGAGCAGTACGAGGCCGCCCTCGACTGCCTCGCCGAGCTCACCCTCCTCTATACCTCTGGTGCCTTGCCTTCCCAAGAATGTTGTGGTCACTTACATTTCTTTTTTAATTACCACAGTAAATTAATGCAGTATTTATATTGGCTTTTATCCTATTTTCTTTCTATAACATCGTGATATGCGCCCCGGTGGGTCATGCGCGAGCACAGAGTCAGAGGACGCTCTGAAGAAGGGTCTGCGCGCGAAGATGACCGAGGTGGCGGATCGCGCAGAGACCCTGCGCACGTTCCTGAGCGAACGACGGCAGAAGGCAAAGGAAAAGGAAGCCAAGAAGAAAGAAGCGAGTACGTTGCCGGCCCACTGCGCCCCACCGCGGTTTGATCGCCGTCGTCTGACGTCTTGTGCCCGCCCGCGCTTGTGGTGGTGCGAACGTGTGGCCACAGGAGATATGCGGGAGTGCGAGGAGGTGTTGCAGATCGAAGGTGTACAGTGTCTTCATATTCATGCGGGGTAAGCAACACACGCCACGCGCCTTTCCTGCCCGAACACTGTGCCTTCACGTGTGCAGACAGACTGCTAATCGGATTTCGGGAATGGTTGAACCTGCGGCAGGGAGCAGGAGGAGGTGGGCAGGGGAACCCTGCGCATACTCAAGGTCCCCATTGCCGAGAGCGAAATGAGTTCGCACAAACATTTGTAAGTTGTGTGCGTGGTGTGCGCGTCTGAGTCTTATCTTGCATTCTTCTCGATTCCACATGCTTTAACGACGGTCGGTCTGTGCTATGTTGTAGATTTCACAGCTTCGATAAGGAAGAGGTGAGCGGAGAGAAGATCGTGCGGCTTACGTTTCTCGCCTTGGGCCAGTGTCAGCTTCCGCTCATCCCGGGCCTTCCCTGCCTCCGCACAACGCCGCTCTCCTTCCTGCTGCCCATGCAGCAGGAGGGCCACTACGTCGCCTATATTTTCCCCAAGTACGCCTCATGCCTCCCAATCTTCAATTGCAGAAGGAGTCTACACACCGTTCATGGCGCATGGCTCACTGGACAAAACCGTTCTTGCTGCTGTCTTCGCGGTGACGACAGCAACATTCCGCCGATCTACATCGACGTTTTCGAGCGAAAGATGCGAGAGATATGCGAGGTCAAGCACTCGTACGGCGATGCGCCCCAACCGAACGGCGGCCAAGCCTCCGAGACGACGAGCGATTACTCGGTAGAGGAGGTAGACGACAGCGAAGAGGAGGGCGAAGAGGCCGACGAGTCCAAGGAGAAGAACAACAAGGTCGTGGTGGACCGAACGGACGTGAAGATCACCGACGATGACGGCGAATCGTGGCAGGTCACCAACGAAGTCATCACCTTTGGCTCGAACGCGGAGGGCACAATTGTCCCCTACAAACCGTTTGATTACGTACGTCGACCCCGCCTGGCCTTTCCCTGCGAGCTATCATCGCGGTGGCTCACCATAACGGGCGCCGTGCAGACTCCCAATTTTTCCGAACGAACGGCCTCCTATTTGGACTACGTCGCATCGGCCATCGACACGGGCTCCTCCTACCTTAGCGAACGGCTCGGTACTTCCCTCCCGCTACCCCGTCGTCAGCAGGAGGCCGACCTCTCCTAATGCCATTGGTGTGCGTGTGGTCCTTGGTGCGTTGTGACATCACAGAGAAGGGCAGCGAGGCCTTCGCTCATCGGCTGGCAACGACGGTAGCGCAGGCCAAGGAGTCTGGGTGGATAACGCCCAACGAACAAGAAATGAAGGTCAACCCTCTCGTCAAGGGCACTATCTACTACGGCAGCCGCATGTCTCCCATCGCGGTCACTGGTTCGTGTCCACTTCTCTCCCTAATCATCATACATGACTGATCGCCCCGCAACCACTGTGCGCACAGCTTCTGGTGCGGTGGTGAACGGGCTTGTATACGCTGCGGAGGGCTTGGGCAAGTTCGTGGGCATGGGCGTGGCCAAGGCCGTCCCCAAGGTTGCGTTGCGTTGCTTTGCGCGCAAGCGGAGGTGTGAATCCTGACGACCCCCCTCCCTCAAAACTCTGTTCTTGCAGGGCAGTGGCGGTGACGGCTACGCGCCTGTACAGTCGGCAATCGGTGTGGGCGGCGCTACCGTGCGCGGCGTGGGTAAGTGGCGACAGGTTTTAC
The DNA here is from genome assembly GCA_027943245.1 of Acanthamoeba sp. SK_2022b. Taxonomy (NCBI): domain Eukaryota; phylum Discosea; order Longamoebia; family Acanthamoebidae; genus Acanthamoeba; species Acanthamoeba sp. SK_2022b. Next base: position 161,677 of record JANDJZ010000032.1, read on the forward strand.
CGTAGGGCAACTTTCAATGTGGGCGGTGTCAACTCACTCGACTGTCGCGCTCTGCCACTAGTGTCGGTCTGGGACGCGCTGGAGACTGCCGGCAAGACGGTACTCAGCGCATCGAGCGGAGCCACGGTCAACGTTGTCCAACACAAGTACGGCTCGGAGGCCGCCGAAGTCGTGAGCCAGAGCTTCGCCCTCGGCACCGATATCTACGAGACCGTCGGCAACGTCCGAACGCTGGGTGTGCGCAAGCTGGCCAAGAGGGCCGCCAAGAAGAGCGGCGTAAGCGCGGGTAAACTTTGGCCGTCGTCTGCTGCTTCACACTGATGACTGTCAGGCGGTCTTGCTTCTCGCTAACCGTCGGTGTTCCGTGTTTCCCGTTGTAGCCCGCACGGTGGTCACGATCAAAACCGATGAATCAGGCAAGCCGCTGGCTATTGAAGACGTCAAGAGGCAGGCCGCACCGACCATCGAGTTCCCGATGCCCGAGGAGTCACCATCTCTACGTACGCCGTGAGCAAAGCTTTCTGAAGCTGTTTCCTTGGCATGGAGTCAGGGCTCAAGTTACGCTTTGTCTCGTGCAGCACCCGCCGAAGGGCAGCAACTGCTGTTGGAGGGGCGACAGCACTACACGCCGCTGCTCACCATCGAAGAGGTGGACAGTCACGGCGACAAGGCAACCGAGGAGAGAGACTGTAGCTCGACCGCTAGAACGGGAGATCTGTGACGCAGGTAACAACAAAAGATCGCAGGTGGCTGGTCGTTGGTTCTTTTTACCAAGAGTGGTCCAGTAGATGAAAGCGCAAAAGACCGCGAATTTGACAATAGAGAAGGTTATGTGGGATGTGCTGCACAAACATGGCGTTGTTGAGCCAGTGTAAACCTCAAGGCTTCCATCTTGTTGTACCACCTGAAGAAGTCCTCATTGTGCATGCTCATGAAGACTGGCAGCTTCTTGAGCAACAGTATGGTGAATATGAAAGCTACAGGGAGAAGCTCTCACCTTGGCTGAGGGTTCAATGTGCCATTATGTTATGGCATTCAGCTGGTGCCCACCCTCTGACCTGAACGGGTGGTGTCCAAAATAAGAAGTAAATGGAAAGGCGGTTTTTGTGCGCGGGAACAGGCTCGGGACGCGCGGAGTTTTACGCAGAACCTTCTCCGTTCCTTGCTTTTTCCTCCGGCCGTTAGCAACACTCCGCTTGAGGGGCGCTAGTGCAGTGTTCCATCTTTGCTCCATCTTCGCTACACACGAGTCCCACACATAACACACATGGAAGCCGCTAAGGGAGGTAAGAAGGGAGGCAAGAAGGGTGGTAACGCCCAGCAGCAGAAGAAGGGTCAGGCCGCCCCTGCCGCCAAGCAGGCCCAGCCCCAGCAGCAGAAGAAGGGCCAGGCCGCCCCTGCCGCCAAGCAGGCTCAGCAGAAGCAGCCTCAGCAGCAGAAGAAGAAGGGACAGGCCGCCGCCCCCGCCGCCGAGGCCGCCAAGCCTCAGCAGCAGCAGCAGCAGCAGCAGAAGAAGAAGAAGGGACAGGCCGCCGCTGCTGTCGCCAAGGAGGAGAAGGCCGTCGTGGCCCAGCCTCCCGCCAAGAAGGCCAAGGCTGACGAGGAGCAGCAGGCCGAGATCGCCGAGCTGAGCGAGGCCGCCCAGAAGGACCTCGCCGCCATCACTGAGGAGTTCAACAAGCTGGCGGAGGAGGAGATGAAGGCCGTTGCCAAGATCACCCGTGAGTTCAACGGCAAGCGCAAGCCCATCCTCGAGAAGCGCAAGCAGGTCGTCTCCAAGATCCCCGGCTTCTGGCTTCAGGCTGTACGCACATCCTCTTTACGCTGTTACTCTCCTTTCCGGACAGATGATAAATTTAATTTAGCATTAATGCTAAATTAAATTTTCATCTGTCCTTGGATGCTAAATTTTGTGCCCCTGCTTACGATCTCCTTTCTCTTTCGCTCTCAAGCTTGCCAACACTCCCGCCGCTGGCCTCATCAACGACAGCGACGCCGAGGTATTCCAGTACCTCAAGGACATCACTGTCATCGAGCCCACCAACGACGAGGCTGACAAGGACAAGGCCGACGATGACTTCAAGATCGTCTTCGTACGCCCCCCCCCGCGCCGATTTTATCTTTTGACCCAACGCTAAGCATTGGCATCGAGTTCGTTTTTCTAATAACCTGGTCGTATCTTGCCGCCTCGTACAGACGTTCGACAAGAACCCGTTCTTCTCCAACAAGCAGCTGTGGAAGGAGGTTAAGTACGTGGGCGAGGATGAGGACAAGGAGCTGAAGGTTACCGGCTCGCCCATCAACTGGAACAAGGGCAAGAACCCCGCCGAGAAGAAGAAGGCCGCCCAGCCCGCCAAGGAGGAGGCCGGCAAGGCCAAGGGCAAGAGGGCCCTCGACGAGGTCGATGAGGACGACGATGAGGATGATGGAACCTTCTTCGACTGGTTCACCTCGACCGAGAGCGAGACCGTCGAGCTCGGCGAGTGGTTCAGGGACAAGTTCTGCCCCCAGGCTGTCGGCTACTTCATGGGCGACGTCTCCGACGACGAGGACAGCGACGAATTTGACGACCTCGACTCCGAGGAGGAGGCCGAGTTCGCCCGTCTTGCTGGCCTCAACGGTGGTGATGATGACGATGACGAGGAGGATGGTGACGAGTAAATCGCCACAGCTCTCCCTTTCTTCTACCCACGACGATGTCTACAAATGCACTCATTACCCTTCCTTTCTCTCGCTTCGTGTTTCCCTGCTTCCCACTTCACGTGACGACAACGCGTAAGATGTGGTTGACGATGGAAACAGTTTGCAGTTTGTCACGACAAGGGGAGGGGGAGCTCGAGCTCTCAGCGCGTAGCTGGGTGTACCATAGGGACGAGCGTGAAGACGGCCACCTCGGGGTGACAGAACATGAAGCGAGGCGGCAGCCTATCAAGACCGCTGGTGACGTAGAGGGGGATGGCCGTCGGCTCGTGTGGCGGCAGCGCTCTCTCTTCCGGCCCCAGCCTCCGAGGTATGTCGACCCAGCCATAAGAGAGCTCCCAGTTGTTGAGGGCCAGCGAACCAGGGATGCGGCGGCGCACGTCAAAGGGCAGATAACTGACGAGTGGCCACAGCTCCCGCAGGCCCGGCGGCAGGCACGACTTGCCGCCATGGGTGTGGCCGGCGAGCATGAGGTCGGCACCCCACCGGTTGAGGTCCAGCGCGCTATCTGGGTTGTGTGTGAGCACCACTCTCGCCTTGCGAAACCTGTTCTGCTGCTCGCTCCCGCTGTCATCGTGTTGGGTGGCTTCCGAAAGCGAACCGGGCAAGGGGTACATGACCCGGTGTGGGTGGTAGTCCTCCCATAGGTCGCCCACGCCCACCACCTCGAGCCACTCGTTGATAGGCTCGGCGCGCGAGTTGATGAGGACGGTGACGTTGGCCTTGGCGAAGGCGTCCAGGACGAGCCGCTGCGATTGGGGCTTCTGATAGTCGTGATTGCCGAGGATCGCGACGGCGCCGTACTGGCTCCTGAGCCTCCCTAGCCACCTTTCGCCGAGCGTGCCTGCGGCCTCAGGCCAGTGGTCGACGTAGTCGCCCGTGAGCACGACAAGATCAACCTCCTCCCGCTCCACTATCCTCCAGGCTTGCTCGAGGATGTCATCCGAGGTGCCCATCTCGACCGAATTATTGTCGTTAAAGTGGATGTCGCTGAGTTGGGCGATCTTGAGGCCGTGGAGCGACGGGTGGAGGCCTGAGACGGGCACCTCGAAGGAGCGCAGCTGCACAGTCTCCGTGATCTTGGGCGGGTGGACTACCAACAGCATCATCAACGGCCACGACACGAGGTATACCAGGGCTACCGCCAGCGCCCACGCTGCGGCCGCGCACACGCGTCTGCACTTGCCTTGCCGCCGATTCGAAGGCGCATCCCTCTTCGCCTGCCTTTGCGGCGAGAGCGTACGCTCCGCCCGCTCTTCCTTCTTCTGTTCTGTGCGCGTCCGCTTACGTGGGGTGCTCATGATGTGGACGGGTTGGCCACTGCGCCGATCCCCTTCCACATGCGCTCAACCTGTTGGCCGCCACGTCCACTTGGTTGCTGATTGCGTGGCTTCTTGTCGACACCATCTTTATTGGCCGCACAGGTACAGAAGGTGCGTGGAGTGTCCACCACTCGGTCCCCTTTTCAGTGAGTTTGGGCGGTTGTTTGGTGGCAGCAAGGGGATTTATAGCTAATATGAGGCAAAGCCAGAATATCCAGGCTTTGGCTTGGAGTTACTCTGCCTCATACAACAGCATTCTTGCCAAGGTACGCCTCCATGTCCCCAAATCATGGGCAAACACTAAATGTAGTAATCACCAATGAGAGGCTTTATTGAATGTCCTTGCAGCCACCACCTCACTCAACATATTCACATACACAGCCAGATTGAGTGTATTTCATAGTGAAAGTGGTGCATGAGCACTGTGCCTTTTGGCATAAAACTTGATCTGCAAGCAGCAAGGAGGTGTTGAAGAAAAGGCAAAAAGGATACAGCACGGTGGATTCCCGGGTGGTCGCCCACCCCAGTACTAACACCGCCTGGCGCAGCTTAACTTCGCTGTTCAGATGGGAAGCGGTGCTTTCTGCGCAGTATGGCCGTATCCAACAGCTTTGAGAATGCACCACCTTTACTCTCACACCTGGTCAGCCAAGTGGCCGCCTCACCTACCATCCATGTGGTTCCATCTCATTGCACAGCCTTTACTCTCATGTGAATAATTGTTGATGTGCAGATGGACACAGAACTTTGTGAATCAGATGTTCTTGTGCTATGTGTGTTGCAGAAATTTGCCATGACACACACCACTTACATGCTGAATGTCAACCATAAGCGTGTGTTAGCCTGGATGACAGCAATATGCAAAATAATCACCTTCTCCAAAATCATCCTAACTAGGCACGTTCACTCAATCTATTTTGATAAGGTAGTTGGACACCTTTCTTCATGGCCACCTGCCCTGCCCAAGCCAAGGAGGGAGCACCGCGCTGTGGAGCTATGCTCCATGTTGAGGGATGGCCCGGGAACACATCACAGTCACAGACCAGGGGGCGCGAATTGAGGAAGCATCATATGTTGTGACGTGACACTCAGTAATGCTTTTATGTTCAACGGTCAAGGCAACATGTACACCACCTTGTTCCTCCCTTCCATCTCCAGCTGGGGGTGGAACAGGCATACGCGTAAGCGATACATGCGAACAAATACATAAACAAATAGCTACAATTGAAAGAAGAGGTGGGCTCATGTACGTAGGCGAGTTGGATGCGAGGGTCCCTCTCCAGGAGGTACCGGATGAAGTCGTCTGTGACCACCACCGGTCGGCCGTCCTTGGTTCGTCTGCACGTCCTCCCCCCACAAGAAGCAAATGTGAGATCAGCGAACGTCAACGGAGACGGGGAGTGAGCGAGAGGCAGGAGATCACCGGTCGGGGAACTGCTCGGGGAAGACGCAGCAGGGCACCACCGCGAAGCACTTGTTGTGGGCAAGCGCGAAATCGACGATCTGCGAGAAGCAAGAACACCAACGAACTCCGTCAGCCTGAGGTTCGGGCCAGAGACGGAGCGGAGGAGGTTACGGGTTCAGTCGCCTGGTCTGAGTGGAGCCCCACCACCGCCGAGCATTCTCGGAGGATGGCGCGTGCTGCGGCCGGTTCGAGCAGTGTGACCTCGGCCACCACCGGTGCGAAGGACGACTGCTTAGTCGACGACGGTGGCGCGGCGCCACTCCCGGCGTGCCCCTCTACCTCGTTATCCTGTTGTCGTCGAGTCTCATCGCCTTGGTCTTCTCCTTCTCCATCGTGATGTCGTTGCTGTTGCTGTTGCTGGTTCCACAACCCGGTCTCGAACCACGTGCATATCTGTTGGAATGCGGGCTTCTTCTGCTTCTTCAGTTGCCTGCAGCAGCGATCGCGCCAGCCCACACGCACGCGCAAGAAGAGGAGCATCGTGTGCACATGTTGCGCGTTGTGGTGAGTGATGAGTGAAGTGGCTGTGATTTACGGATAGATACTTTTTCTGTTTTCGGTTGAGCTTGGCGAGGCGGGGTTCGATGAGGGTGGTGGGGATGTCGTGGCCGGTGCACTGCAGCTGGAAGGACAGATAGCCCTTCCCGCCCGCTACGTCCACCACCCCGCTCCCCTCACGCAGACGCTCCTCTCCGAACGTCTTCACCAGCCACTCCCGGAAACTGCGGCAGCACAATGAGATACATCTGCAGAGGAGAGGTGAAGGGGGAGGGCAAAGGCTGCCGATGGGCTGAGGGTGAGACGACGCACATTCTGGCGCGGGCCGATCGGGGAAGCTTGTCCTCGAACGGGTCGGAGGGGTCGTGCTCTCTCCGCCTGGTCTCGGCCTTCTCCCGGCGGTGCTCCTCGATACGCTCCCGCTCCGCCTCACTCACGAACGCATGTCGGTACTTGCACCGCTCGCCCTGTTTACACACACACACACACACACACACACACACACACACCACAGAGGCAGGGCAGTTTTCAACGACGGCGAAACGCAACGGCGCACACACCGACGTGAAGAAACCCACGCGTCTGTCGACGTACGTGTTCGCACTTGCCCTTCCACCAAAACTTGCACAGCGGAGGTATCGCACTGCCATCTGACGAGCGGGAGGTTGGTCGAATCTAAGCTCAGCAGAGAAGAGAGGGGAGAGGGGATGGAACCGGAAGAGACCGCGCGCTCGGGGACGATGGCCGAGTGGCGGGACACGTAGGCCGGGTTCTTGCTCTCGTCGGGAGAACGCCTGCGCGGGCCAAGCCGTGGGCCGGGTGAGCAAAAGGAGCACACAACGCAGACACGCAAGCAAGGAATGGGCACCGGCGAGGGGTGAAGTGCTTGCCCCGCTTGTTGGGCGTGGTGGAGGCGACGTCGCCGCTGGCGGTCGTGGCTGTGGCGACTTCCACCCACTGCTTGATCAGGCGCAGATTGGTCACCGTGATGCTCAGCGTGCCCGCCGTCGTTCGCTCGGGAAAGCCTTCGGCCGCTGCTCAAGCCCAAGCAACCAATGAGTTTGGAGCTGCCACACACGCACACACATGCACGCACCGACGATGTCGCCAGGCTTGACGTTCTTGGTGGCCCACCAAAAGGTGCGCTCCCGCTCCTTCTCGCGCTCCTCGGCCCCTTCCGGCTGTTGCTGTTGGTGGTCGCTGTCGGGGCCTTGCCACGCGGGGAGAATGAAGCGGAGCTGGAGGACGGCGTCCTCGCCCGGCGCGAGGCTCTGGAGGTCAAAGAAGGCCAGACGCCGGCCCAGCAGGCGCTTCACCACCACTCGCCCCTCGGCGCACACGCGAACCTGCCGCTCCTCGCCCGGTTGCAGGTCTTCAAACGGCGCCAGCAGTCGATGGAACGTCGTAGACGCTGTCTGTTGAGGATGAGAATCCTCCTGCCCCTCCTTGCAGTGAATGAGAAATTGATTAATAGCAGTTTAATTTGAAGTTAATGGCACGAGATTGTGAATCGAATTGTAAAGGCGTTCAAGCATGGGCACTGGTAATACCCAGGGCACGGCCGATGTACTTTCCATCGTTTTTCGATTGCGGTTAGCACCTCTTTGCTTTTTCTTTGTCTACTCCGAAGGCCACGAAGGCCAGCCGCAGAGACGAGCCAATCATCGGGGACATGACTGACTCTGGACGGTGACGGTCACGGGGCGGTCAGACATTGGGTCAAATTGTTGCTGCAGTCGGATGTGTTGTTGCCGCGGTCAAATTGAGTGGCTGATGGTCAATGTACAAGTCTTCATTCGCCCACTCTACAAAACTGGGTGAAGCGACGGCACGCTGTGTGTTGTAAGCCCGTCACGTGTTGTTGGCTTCGAGGTCCTGCAGGAAGACCGACCAGTCAAAGCTGCTCCGTCCGTCCTTCGGTCCTCCCTGACCAGCGCTGCCAACTTCGAGATCATCGACTGATCGCTGCGCAGGCGACGGCACAGAGTGCTGCTCGCCCGTCTCCCGAGTGGCGTAGTGCGTGGCGACAGAGGCGACTGCCATCGGTACTGGTGGGGGTGGTGGCCGTTCGTTGACGTTCAGTGACACGCCGCCGCTCCAAGACTCGCGGCCGCGGGTCGTTTTGTCTGTCGCGGCTGCGACAGTTTGGCAGCCGTGAGGTATGTCCTGCCCGCTCTCCCTGCCCGGCTCGGCCCAAGCTCGGCCCTGCGTGACGAGCTCCAAGGCGCCCGGGGTCATCGTGGTGGAGAGCGTCGGTCGATCCGCCGAGATGCCCTGCTGATGCCGGGTGCCGGTCACGGAGGCGAAGCGGTCGCTAGAGAGGTGGCAATGGCCGGCGCTTGCCTGGGAGTAGAAGTCCCGGCGATCGGTCACACGAACAGCGGCAGCAGCACTCGTGGAAGTCAAGTGGGCATCGCACCGCCAAGACGCCGACAAGGCCGAAGAGGAGGGGGAGGAGAGCACACTGATGGCTCCAGCAACGGGAATCGATGCCGGCGTCGTGTCCATTGCCTCGGCCAGCTGCAGGTAGTGATCCACCGCACCACGGCACACTGGATGGAGGTTGCTCCACTCGCAGCTCATCAACATCACGCTGCGCACCAGGTCCGCTCTGTCGAGGGGCCCGCGTCAGTCGTCTCCTCCCACACAAAGCAGTGGTCAGCCATCCTCAGAGTAAAGGCGGGTCGTGGTTGTACCGCTTGAAGTGGAGCAGCACGTCACAGAGCGTCTGGTAGGCTGGAATGGTGGTGGGGCCCATGCGAGCTATGTGGGGGCTTTGCAGCTGTGTTGCGTGAGGGAGGGGGGAGTAAGCAGGTGAGGCATATACCGTGCTGGACAAGCGTGAGGGTTGAGAGGGGGACAGGCGTACCGACTCAATGAATCGGGAGACCCAGTGCCACGACCGGACCTCATCACCGCGCATGAGGTGGTACCGAGCCCGCGCCGCGAGCCGGAACAGCACGATCGTCGTGTGAAAGCCATCCCCCAAGTAGCCTTTTGTTTGCGCGTGAACTGCGCACATGTGAGCGACAAAGCAACCGACGGACCAGGATGACCACTGCAGTTGATGACGGTGGCGGGAAGAGAGGGAGGGGGCGCTGAAAAGGCGAGCGTGCCTGCTTCGAGCGTTGCCTCCAATTGCAGCAGGGATTTGAGAAACCGTGTGAGAGAAGCCTCGTCCATGTACTCCTGTGGGTGAATGAAAAACACGATGAGCAACAGATGGACCTGCAATTGCAACAGCTGGCGCCAGGGCCAGTCAATTACCTGCGGGAACGGTTTGGCGGAGGTGTTCTGCTCGTGATCCTTGGCGATCTGCTCCCATTGCTTGAGCGTCATCCAACAAACGGACAAATGTCTGCACACAACATGAGGAGGAGGGAGGAGGAGGAGGAGAAAACAACGAAGGCGCTTGAGCATGTACGTAGCGGAAGTTGGGGGGGGGGTCGTGGCGCGTATGAGGTACCGGTCGGCGTCGCGTATTCGAATATACCGGTTGTAGAGCGTCCTTGAACGCTCGTTAAAGAGATTGTCGTCTGTGTGCTCAGGGAAGATTGCCCGCTTGCTGTCATAATACGGACTGACGGGCGCCTGTGCCGTTCACGAGAGACGACCGGTCAATCAGCGTACACGAGGCAACAACTCGGCAACCGCGGTCGATGAGCAGCAGCAGCAGCAGCAGCCACGCAAAAAAGAGTTTGACCAGAATAGTGGGACAACGTGCCTTGCTATTGTAGTCGGCCAGGATTAGGGCCTTGTCCTCAGCGGGGCAAAGCGGGTCGATGACGGTGGCGATCACGCACTTGGCAAAGATGTCGCTGTTGTAGGCTCCGATTCGGCGACAGATGGTGGCCGCCAGGTGCACAAAGTAACCGAATCGCTTGAGGTCGCCCTGCACGCGCACACGCGATGGATGCAGAGATCAGCAGAGAGACATGGCTCAGCTGTTGTCGAATCGATTACTGTCGACTTACCCGACCAAATGTAAGCCCACCCAAGCAGATTAGGGCCTCGGCCACTTCGTAGCTCGAGGAATCGAACAGGTAGGCCAGGTGATGCCGCGCCACCCGATAAAAGTCGTTCCCTCGCTTGTCGTTCCCGAGCCAGAACGCAGCTACGCATACGACCGCAACGCAGAGTGAGTGAGTTGTGGTGTCATTGTTACCCGCAGGCCTCGAAGGGTGGGCGAGTTGTGAGTGTTACCCGAGGCCAAGGCAACGTTGACGCTCAGCGCCAGCGGGCTGCCCATGTCCTCCTCGGACCCGGCCAGAATGCGGCGCACGCTGCTCTCGTGCAGAATGGACGGGTGGAGTGGGGTGTAGTTCCAGATGTAGCTCTCGAACATCTTCATCAGATCTGCGCATCGAGTGGCAACAAAGGCGTTAGTGTGTCGGTGAGCGGCCCAAGGGGATAAGAAAGATGGCCGTACTTAACCCCTCTGAGACGAAGCTCAGGTGGCGACCGTCTTGGCGGGACAGGGACACCACGGCCGTGCGTTGGGTCTTCTCCGCTGCCGTCGGTCGTGTCCTGCCCGTGGCGCTCAACATGATATGCTGACGTAGTGACGCCAAGCCATCGTCGCCTTCCTTGGCCAACGCGCGAGGCTTGGAGCCGACGAGCGCGGGCGACGACGGTGCAGTTGGCAACGCCGATGAGGAGGAGGAGGAGGAGGAGGAGGAGGAGGAGAGCAGCGACGCGGCTGGCGAATCGAGAGCGGAGAGTGAGGAGAACGAAGAGGTAGGGGACGAGAGGCCCACCAGCCCGGGCGGTGGAGTGTGCGGGAAGAACTGGGCGGTGGTCGCGAGGCGTCGCCCGCCATCGACGGGCTTTGGCTCGCCGCCTCCTCCGATCGCAGGAGCCTCTCGCCTGACCAGATGCTGCCGCATTGCCGCCGCGTTGTCGCTCTTTGCCCGCCACTCCTCGCCGCTGTTGGCCACCGCGCCCCTCAGCCATCCCTCGCCCGCTCCTTCGCTTTCGTTCTTTGCCACCTTCGGTGCTCCTTCGTTTTCGTTCTTTTGCGACGCTGCCTGTCGCTCGACTGGCTCGTCATTATGTACATCCTGCTCCGAGTCCTGCTCCTCGCTCTCGCTGTCCTCCTCCTCCTCTTCGCTGTCGGCTGACCGCTTGCTTCCCCTCGATCCCGATGGCGGCGTGCTTGAGGTCAAGCTCCCGCCTCTCAACCGCTTCTTATGGAACAGCCCGGCGCCCAGCGGGTGGACCGTCCCGGCGTTGGCCTCACTCAGAAAGGCCGCCACATTGAATCCACTGACCGCTCCGGTCTTGACCTCCTCCATAGAGGCCTCGCCCTGGCCGTGCGGAGTAGTTCTCGTCTTCGATGTGTGATATCGCAACCAGTCCAGATTCTCCGGCGCAGCAGCAGCAGCACCAGAGGCCAACAACGATGCATCTGAAGGGGGCGACTGGCGCTGAAGCTGATCTTCGTGCTGCTTGAGGATGGACTGGAGTTGTGCCTGCTGCTGCTTGCGTTCTTCGGCCTGCTTGTCGCGTAGCAGCTTGATCCTCGTCTTGCTGAGGTACTGTTCGATGCCACCCGGATGAGCAGGTGGCGGAGAGGAGGAGGAGGACGATGAGGAAGAGAGCCCGCGAGGAGGACCCACCCCCTGGGGGCCATCGCCTCCTCGTCGGCGCTTTTTGCCGCCCAGATCGACCTTGAACCGAAAGATGTACTTTGTGGCCTCCTCACCAGACCCGCCCACGATCGAAGGCGGCACCGTTTCTGCGGCTGTCGGCGAGTTCGCGTTCTTCTTCATTTTGTGTTTTGTGGATTTTCTAAATGGAATGGATGCTGGCCAAAATCTCCCGCCTCTTTCCGCTCGGTGCTGGGGCGGCCCGAGTAGGGATCGAGATATTGCTTCTCTCCTTATTGTGCGTTCCTTTCTTTCTCGCAACAAGGGAGGGGGGGGGGGCAAGAAACGCCGTTGCTGCACCTGTGTTCTCTCTTCTGCCGCTTTTTGTCTTGCCTCGAGCAATTACCCGATTTGTTGTCGACCAATCTCCTGCCGGACCTGCCCGTTGCCGATCACGTTGCTCTATCGCCCAAGGCACGCGCCCCAGGATAGAAGCACGGCAAGGGGATCGGTCACACAAACGACCAAACCTTGATCGTCTGGTTGTTGGTGTGTGCGCGCGCAACAGGCTCAGGTGAGGCGCCGAAAAGGATGCGCCAGATTAAAGAGTGAGAGGGGGGGGGGTGAAACCTTGTCCCACGAGGCGGAGACGATTTTGTGAGAATCGTTTTGTACAGATCGAAGCCCACCTGGCGAGGACAGGCAGAGAGGTGAGCAAGTGAGCGGAGCAGTACGACGGTGATGGTCGCGGGTAGTTGCGCACACCTTCATGCTCCTTGAAGGACTGCAGGCGTCGCCTCTGCCGCAGTTCCCACACGAACAGCCAGTCGTTGGAGTCGCCGCTCACCACGTACCCGCTGTCGGCCCACATACAAAACACGGTGCCTGAATGCCCTCGTAGTGTCTCGACGCACTGCCCGCTCCTGATGTCCCACACTACGCTCACGCAAGCAGATAAATAAGAAATGGAGAAAGAGAGAGAGAGAAAAGCACGAGGTTGTTAGGCTTACTCTTGACCGTCCGGTCGGATGAAGCTGTGATGACGGCGCCCTGGTGGTAGTGAACGGCCCAGATGCTGTCAGTGTGCCCGGACATTTCGAGCTTGCATAGCCCCGTTTCGGTGTCCCAGAGTCGAATGATTTTGTCTGAGGAGCCGGTCAGCAACGGATCCACCGGTCCGCTCTGCCCACACGCGTACATGGACTGGGGGGGGGGGGGCGAAAGGGAAGCAGCGCTCAGCGCGTCAGTGCGCTCTCCCTACCACCTCCTCCTCATGCTCCAGCGCTTCATCGTGCTGCGATCAGAGTCGAATGATTGTTCCTTACCATCACGTTGGCCGACGTGGGATTTGTGTATCGATGAAGCACTTCCCTCTTTTCCGAGTCCCACAGCGCCAGCGAAGCTGCGTTTCCAGAGGAGGCCCGGAGAAGGATCGCGTGATCAGGTCGCAGTCACAGAGCGTACGTGGCAAGATGAGAGGGAGATACCGACGGAACCTGGACAGAGAACCCTGTTGTTCTCGGGGAAGAGGTGGACACACCACTTGGCGCGACGAAAAAGCGATGGTTAACGCGTGAGTCGGGCAAAGCCACGCCAAGGCTAGCTAGATACCATCAAAATGGAACCCGCCTCCTTCAGCACGTTTGTACATTCGCCTGTTTTCACGTCCCAAAACCTGCGCAGCGGGAGAAAAAGCCGGGGTGAGAAATGAAACGCTCAGCGCCGAGATCTGGAGCTCATGACCATGTCCACCGCTGGCATCACGTACCTCACTGTTGAATCAAAGGAGCCGCTGATGACCGTGTCATCATGAAAGTCTACACTGTCCACCTCTGCTTGCATGACGCATACAGAGGTCACCAACGAGTAGACTCGCTCTCTCTCTCTCTCTCTGGGGAAAAGGGCAAACGCGCAAAGAGAGAGCGAGGTAGAGAGAGAGAGAGAGTAGATACCTCCGGTATGGCCCTTCATGGTCCTGATGCAGGCGCCCGTTTTGAGATCCCACACGCACACCATTCGATCTACACCACTGCTCACCGCTCGGTGGTTCTTATCGAACCGGACGCATCTAATGAAGTCCCGGTGCCCTGTCAGGGCCTTGATGGAGTACGATCCGTTCTCCCAGTTGTCTGACACGAGAAGGAGAGTCAGAGAAGAGAACGAACCAAAGCATGCACGTCAGTTCAATCGACGAGAATACCAGCAACAAGAGAGAGAGAGAGAGAGAGACGCACTGCGAATGCGGACGTGGTAGTTACAAAAGAGGTCTTTGTAGCGACTGTCGTCAATGTCTGGCGCGAGGGCATCGGTCGTGCCGCTGGCCGGGTTCCCAGAGGTCCACGACACGACCTCGCTGAAGTCCTTTTCCACCACTCGCTTCCACACTGCGTCGCCAGTGGCACGCCCACAGTTGAGTCTGAGAAGCTGAGGTACCCAAGCTGCGGCACAGGGGGCATTGAGGGCTGCGCAGCACCACGTACGCGGATTGGAGGAGGCCAAGTCATGCCAGTGACGGCAAGTGAGCCCTATGCTGCGCACCAGGAAGGGCAGGTCATCGAGGAAGAGGTTGAAGATTTGCAGCACCATCTCAGGAGGTAGCATGCTGAAAGGCGTTTCATGGTATGGCAAGAAGTGGTTGAGCAGCTTTGACTCCTCCTCCGCCGCCGCCGCCGCCGCCGCCGCCGCCGCCGCCTCCTCCTCCTCTGGAACCTGCATGCGTTTCTCACCCTCTTCATCAGCTTCTTCCTCGCCCTCTTGTGATTTGACACCATGCCTCAGCAGAACGCCATTGGCCACCTGAATTCGCTCACCGTGCAGAAGATTGTCGCACACCTCAACATGCTGACAGTTCTTCTCCTCCGAAGCTTCTCGCTTCCTCTTGATCGCGTTTGGCTGTGCACTGTCGTCACCCGCAGCTGGGCTTCCATTTCCCTCGATATCCATCCTTTCATTGTCTTCGGTAGGAATAATCTCCCCTCCCTCCTGCCCTCTCCCGTTACCCTCTGCAGCTTGTGGCTTCGCACGGCCCCACAGCGCTTGCAACATGGTGGCGCTGCAGTCTGACGACAAAACAGAAACCTTGGCTCGAGAACAATAAAAAAGAACCAAAAAAACAATAAAAAAGAAAAGAAAACAAGATAAAAAGAAATAAGCGGTGAAAAAAAAAGAATTCCCGGAGGAATTTTTCTCCTGCTTGTGTCAGGGACTGGACACTGGTGCCTGCGGCAGCTGCGCAGCCGTCTGATGGGCTGCTCAGGCATGCATGGTGCACGGCTGGCCGCTTGAGATCCAGAGCAGAGGTCGCACAGCCGCATTGACGGCGATTAAAGACTGGAGCAGCGGCACCCAATGGTGTGGTTCTTAATAATGAGCCAAGCCAGAGGAAGGCGATCGGCCGTGGTGCAAGGACCTGGTTGTTCCATTGACGAGGTGCTGGATCATCCTCTTTCACTATAGAGGGACTCGCTTTCCCCTTGTTGACAGTGGAGGGCGCGCCTAGAGCTGGTGTCAAGGCAAAGCTTGAAGCCGCGAGCGAAGTAGGTCGACCGCATCGCCGCGGCGCTTGAATGAAGAGGCGCGACCCTGGAAGGTGTTGCCACGGCCTCCGCCCTTGCCCTGCAACAGCTCGGCCACCTGCTTGCCGGTCTCGGCCACGAGCGCCTGCGGTCCCTGTAGAATGAACTGGCCGCCCTCCCCGCCGTCGCTGAAGCTCAAGAACAGGACCAGATCCCCTGCAGCCGCCCCCGCAGCTTCCTGCCGCGCGACAGAAAGCCAGAGAGGCCACTAGGCTCAGCGTCAAGTTCTTCTACCCCATCTACAGAAGGGCTGGTACCTGCGCAGCCTTGGCTGTGGCCTGGAGGAACGACATGTCCACGTCGTCGCGGTGCACGTCCACGAGTTTGTGCCCCTCCCTGACCGCGCTTTGGCCGACGAATACGGCCAAGTCCTTCATCAGCTTCCGTTTCTGCTGCATCACTGTACAACACGAGCGTGGAGAATGTGTCTGTTCATCGATATCCCATTTCTTTCGAACGGATCGGGGGCGTCAATCAGGCACGTACACGCTTTAACGTCGTTGTTTATGCGCGTGGCGGCGGCAACATGCTCCATGGGTGCGCACTGGAGTGTGATGTTGAGCTTCTTCTCACGTTCGGTCCACGTCGACACTGCTCGGGACAACTGGTGGCGTAGCAATGAGAGGGGAGGGGGGAAGGTGACAATCCGCGGACCGAAGAGTCAAAAAAGGGATGCACTCAAGAAGGTACCCGGCCGCCTGCTAGGAAGGATACGCGGACCATGCCCTTCTTGGGTTCCGTCCCCACGAACTTGATCATCTGCAGCTCGCTCAGGTTGCTCACGTGTGTGCCGCAGCAGGTGTTCATGTCCACTCTGAGAAGAGGTTAATGAGTTGTTGAGGAGTAATCGCCAACGACGTGTGGTGACAGGCATGTTGTGATGGTACCCAGAGATCTCTATGAGGCGAATGACGCCCAAATTTGTCGGCAGGCCGCGAGAACGCACCGACTCGGGCAGCGCTGCCTTATCCTCTTCGGTCCGCACCTCGTGGCATCGCACGGGCTTGGCCTGTCTGATCTCCCTGTGGCCACATGGGCAGACCGGGCAATGCGATCTCAGCAACCCGCATCCAAGGTGAAGAACTGAAGGGGTTACTACTCATTGGCAAGGTCTTCAAGACGGTTGAGATCCTCGGGACTGAGCTTGGGAACGTTAAAGTCTGGAACAAGAGATAGAGAGAGAGAGAGAGACCTCATAAGGTTGACCAGAAGCGAAGGCGAGGGCTAGCTAACAGTAAGAATATGGCGTACCGATGGTGCACATGTCCTTGCCCAACGACCAGGACGCAGTGTCGGCGTTGAAGCGGGACATGGCCAGCGCGGAAATCAAGTGTTGAGCTGGTGGAGTGGTTTGTTTGTTGTGTGGTTTGTGAGTGACCGCGCCTGATGCACCAGGCCCGCAGCTCAATAGCCAGCGTGTTCAGCAGTGCCGTTGTTTACCCGTGTGCTGCTGCATGTGGTCGAACCTGCGTCCCCACTCTACGTTGAGAAGTACTTTGCTGGGATCGACAGGCACCGAGGGCAGGGCGTGCAGCACCCGTCCGTCGGCATGCCGGAAGACCTGGCCCACCGGTACCCCATCGACCTGCACTCACAATCGCATTTTTAACTCTCTTTCCCTCATCTTTTGTTTGAAGATTAAATAGACATAACGAGATTTATGGGGGCGTACGGTGCCTGCGTCGGACGGCTGTCCGCCGCCTTCGGGGAAAAGGATGGAGTCCTCGAACTCCACCAGCACCCCATCCTCCTTCTTCTGGGGAAACTCGGAGGACAGGGGCCACCAAGCCTTGACTCGTGTCTGCAGCTCCCGCGCATACGCGTCACGCTGGCACGCCAGCACCTCAAGAGGAGGAGGAGAGGTGGACATAAGAGTGGTTTTTAGGTTTTGATGGAGTGAGCTCGTGAGCGGCAAGAGGCGGCTTGTGCTGCTTGTGACCGTCCTCCGCATAGGGGTGCTGCGTGACGGAGTTGGGCAGGAAGAATTCGCACCGTTAAGGTAACAATTTCTTGCAAGAAAATTGTGCCCCTCGGGCTCAGCGCCTGCGTAACGTGAGGCCTTGCTGCTCTCGTTCATCTTGCGTGCAGCGCCACTGGAAACCACAAAACGTTTCCCAGGGAGACACAAACGCTGCCCAGAAGAGGCCTTGCTTCCTTCGGCTCTTTTTACTGACTCCCCACACCAGTAAAAGTCCCCTCCGATGACCACAACCTCAGAGCTGTGTGGACTGGTCGTGCCGCGGGCCAGCCCAAGCCAAAGCCGGCTGGCAACCCGGAGAATTTCCGCCACGAACGTAGAGAAGGTATTGCCCAGCCTGGGACACACTCCGCGAGTTAGTTTCTGTCTGCCTCAACAGCTTCAACACACCATATTTTAGGACACGACCACAAAACTACTCGTAGTTACATACTACGACCTCCCTCTCGCGCGAGCCTTGCACTTCCTACACAACCACCTCCACCGTAAGTCTCGACTTTCTTTCTTATTGTTGCTCTGTTGCGGCCCGCCCACCCATACGCGTAGACGCACGATGGCCGCTGCCACCAGTGCCGCCCCCGCCCCAACTTGGGAGCCTTTGACGTTGGAGAGCGACATTCCAGGTTGCCTCCCCTTCCTTTGACCCCGACGGCACAAACATGATTTTTTTTTGGTGTCGTTTATTTATCGGTCCGCTGCGGTGCGGTCTACCAGGGTATCCGATTCGAGCCTCGGGTCGGATGCAGTCGCGCTACAACCCCGCTGGGCACATGTTCTCGTCGCCCTTTTGGGCGGGCACCTACAAGGTGGGCCGTGTTCTGTCATGGCCCACCACCACTCTCGTCTATCTCTTCTGTCGCTCCTTCCTCTGTCCCTTCGCACCCGGTACGGACCAGTCGGATCAGCATCGCCTCGGTCTACATCGAGATGATACAGTTTGTTCATGCCCTAATTCTGTAAGGCGAGTGCAGGTCGCTTCGACCAGATGAACAGCGCGCCGCTTGAGTTTCTACGAAGAGTCGTGACGGGCATTCTCTCGTTTCTGATGGTTCCCATCGCTCTCGTGTTGATTCCCTTCGGCATCCTGCTGCGCATGCTTGCCGTCGGTGTGGGCAAGAAGGACCTCACCTTCATCTATCCACCCGATGAGGCCACCACAACCGCCGTGTATGATGGAGCTTTCTTTTTGATTATTCTTCTCTTTCTCTTTATCGCCTTCTCATTTTCCATCCTGCGCTCGACTCACGATAGGCCTATTGCTTCCCTCCCTCCGCAGCGGCGCCCATCCACCCAGCAAAGTAGTGCTGCGAACGCAGAACCTGGGCTTCATCCCTCATGTGAGCCCTGTAAACGGCCTCGCCGTCCCGCCAAAGCGCGCGCCCGCCATGCTGCGCGACGTCAAGAGCGGTCGTGATGACATCATCTGCCTGCAGGAGCTCTTTGATCTTACTGTCATCGACCGCGTGGTAAATCCACGCTGCATGTGAAATTTCCCGCCTTTGTGTCACCTTTGTTTACCCCCTCTTCTCTTTTTCCTCCACAGATAAGGGAGATCGAAGCCGGCAAACCTGAGGTGCGGCGACCAGTTGCGTCAGAGCTCAATGGAGACGAGACCAGCGTTGGTAAGTTGGGCTCTCTCCCCCTCGATTTACTCTCCTTAGCTGGGAGCGAGTTGCTGATGCATGCGCGCAAATGCAGAGGCTGGTAGACGGCTGACCGAAGCGGGGGCCACCTACCCTTGGGCCCTGTGCGACGTGGACCCCAAGCCGTATCGCCTTAACAGCGGTCTGTTCGTGGCCTCGCGTTATCCTGTGATCGATCCTGAATTCGTCCGATTCTCCGTTGCTTCGCGCGACGATATCTTGGCCGGCAAGGTACGTTCGTAACAATTTCTTCATCGTCGTCATCATCACAGCTTTTTATGTTAACTTGGTTTCATGCTTGACGTTCCGTTCGTCGCCGGATCAGGGTGTGCTCGGTTGCACTGGTACTGGCTCTCTCTTTCTCTCTCTTTCTCTCTCTTCCGTTTGTCAGTTCGGATGATCACAGTCTTACCGGCAAGAGTTATTGATATTGTGAATGCAGTCGTATTGGGCGAGATCGGCGGCCGCAAATGCAAGCTGACTCTCTTCACGACTCACGCTCAGGCGGGCCACTACATGCGCATTCACACCTACCAGTTCCGTGTCATCATGGAGTTCATGCAGTACTACAACCGGAAGTATCTGCACGACGAGGACATCATTGTCGCTTCGATGCTCATGGGCGACTACAACCTCGGCCCTGTGTCTTCGCGGTATGTATCGATGTAGCAGTTTGCGCTCGCACACCGTGGTCTGACCTCACTGCTTGGTCGCTCATTGGCACAGCCCTGACCCCAAGACCGGCAAGCTGCAACTCAACGACGAGTGGGCTGTCATGAAGGCCATCTTTGGCGAGTACGGCATGCGCAACTTTTTCTACGACAAGACGTCCGAGGGACAGGCGCGCGAGCGCAACCGAGAGCTCATCATGCAGATCCAAGACCTGTGGTATGAGGAGGGTGCGAGAGCCTGGGAGCGCCAGCACGTCAAGGGCGCCACCAAGGAGTCACAGGACCTAGAACGGGCTGACGGGTCTCGAAGCTCGAGCGGGACCTATGTCCCCTGGCAGATGGACATCTTCGCTCTGCTCGCTCTGCTCCGTACGCTCGTGACCAAGAAGGAGATAGAGCCGAGCGATGACCTCGTATGTGTCTCTGGCTTTGCCCTTTCCTGGCGACAAGTAGCGCTGACGCTTACGACACAGGAAGCCACGGTGGAGACTGCTCTTAAGCAGGAGCTCGCCCGGCAGGTCGCGGTGGGGAAGCACAAGAAGAAGGCCAAAGGGCCGGCAGACCTTGGTGATTTGAACGTGAGACACATCGTAGATTTGGTGGGACAGCTCACCGGCTTGCCCGATGGCCAAGGCGGCCTGGTGGAAAAGCTCATTCCTGGTATCTCGCGCTCTCCTCGCAATCTGGCCGTGGTGCGAGGATGTGTATGTGTACTACTAGAAGAATCCACTCATCCCGCAACAAAAACTTTCAGGATCGGCTATCGAGATGAAGGGTTATCGGACACTATTCCCCACCGGTACTGACCTGCTGCTCTCTGTATGCAAAAAACAACATGTCGTTTTATTCTTATTGTTATTTCCGTAACACGTTATCTGGCCGGTACGTGTAGATGTGAAGCTGTGCGACATCGATCACGTCCTGATGCCGAAGAGGATTAACGGGCGCAAGCCGTTGGTAAACCGGGCGCAGATTCGAATAGTGAACGAGGGTGTCTTCGAGTACACCGATCACTACGGCAAGCGCACGACGCTCGATATCGATTGGGCCCGTCTGCTGCACGAAGGCGAGAGAGACAACAACGGCACCGTATTCGCGATGGCTTCCTCCTCGGCGGCGGAGGCTGCGGCACTGGACGACAGTGAAGAAGCCGAGGGACCGGGCAAAGAGAGAGTGCATGATCTTGTGCAGGGACAAGAGATCGCCATACCCATCGAATGAAGAAGAGAACCGGCCTGGCTTGGATCTGCTTATCTCTCCGCGCATTTCGACCAAACAGACAAGCACGTTTGGAATGTTAGTCGGAAGGGCCAAAAGGAAATGCATCAAGAAAACGCGCAGCCGCAAGCTTTCGTTGTTCGCTTCCCTTAGAAGCGGCTATTTGGGCACCTTGCACCCGGGGTTGCCTCTGTCCTCAACTATCGTCGCGCAGCCACACAGGGAAGAGAGGGAGGAGCTAAAGCGTTGTTGGGCGAGGAGATAATTTCTCTGCTGCAATTTTCAGGTGTAAATCTGCGCGCACGAGCACAAATGGAAATCGATGAGACGATGGATCTGGGCGGAGAATGGACGCTGCGATACCAGCCACAGCAGCTGGCAGGTGAGAAGCGAGAACACCACCTCAAGCAGCAATACCTCAGCACACATCCTTCTCCGTCGCCTGAACTTTTGGCCAAGCTGCATGAAGGTGTTAAGATTAGAGCTCCATGTGATGTCCACACAGGTACTGCTGCTCTTAGAGCTCTTGATTACGTCCTGATCTTTTATCAGCAACGTTACATTTCTCCTCTCTTTTTTATTGTTTTTTTAAAATTATTTTGTACAAAAAATAGTTTTTAAAATAAAACTCAAAATCTTAACTGTTCGAACAGGGCTTATGCAAGCGGGCGTGGTGGGTGACCTGTACGCCGGGCGAGGCGAAGAGGACTACCGGTGGATGGTGCATGGTCGTTGGATATTCACCCGCACCTTCGTCATCCCTCCTGACTTCCTCAAGAGCCACTCCCGAGTGCAGCTTGTGTGCGAGGGGCTCGACACCCTAGGTGAACCTCCGCCTCTCTCTGCCCTGTCTCCACAGTGTTACATTGTTATCTTCGTGCTCATTTTTTGTGGTGTCCCTGGTCAGCCAAGGTGAAGGTGAACGGACGCGAGGTGGGCACGACCGAGAATATGTTCAGGCAATACGTGTTCACGCTGCATCAGCGTTCGGCGTCGCACAGTGGCAGTAGCTCGCAGTCGACCACCGCAATCCCCGTCATCGGCTCCATGTCCGGCTCGGGCTCGGCCGTGCCCGTGCTTAGCAGCGGCACGGGCTCGTCGTCGTCAGTGCAGACACGGGCCAAGCCCATCCTGGTGGAGGGCGACAACGAAATCGAGATCGAGTTCTCATCTGCCGTGGACTACTGCCAGGACCAGGCCAGCGCTTCGCCCTATCCCGTGCCTTCTGTATGGCCTTCCCCTTCTCCAGCCGAGTCGCGCGCGCGCACACACACACATTCAATCAACTTGATCTTACTTGCTCTTGTTTACTCTCTCGTAGATGGAATACACCTACGGTGAGAAGAACCGAGGATGGATACGAAAGGTAATGCAAGTCTGCGTCAACCATGTGTGGCTTGCCATCAACCGGTTTGACGTTATGAGCGCTGAACATGTGTTGTGTTGTGTGTGTGGCCTGTGTCACCAATTGCAGAGAGGCTGCGACTTTGGATGGGACTGGGGACCGTGCTTCGTGCCCTGCGGCATACAGCGACCAATCCGGCTTGTGGCCTTTTCCGAGTTCTCAGAAATCAGCACGCTCACGTGCCACCAAGTGCACAACCTCAAGAAGAACTTTGCCACGCTGCACCTTTCCCTCTTGGTTCGTGCCCATCCGCTCAACGCGCAGTATTGATGTGCTGCTCGCCACTAATTATGTGGTGGTCTTCATCTGGGCTCCTACTCGAGTAGTTGACCGCGGTGAACAAGATGAACGCTGTGTTCTCGCTCGAGCTCAAGCTCAAGGACGAGTTTGCGAGCCTGTCATCGGTGCCCATCAGTACGAGATTCCCGTCCACCTTGGTGCACAAAACAACCCGTTGCGATGA
This sequence comes from Acanthamoeba sp. SK_2022b, assembly GCA_027943245.1. NCBI lineage: Eukaryota > Discosea > Longamoebia > Acanthamoebidae > Acanthamoeba > Acanthamoeba sp. SK_2022b. The sequence goes on from JANDJZ010000032.1 coordinate 184,203, forward strand.
TGGGTCGCGCTGATAGTGTGGTGGTGCACACGTGGCCAGTGTTGTTGAAGGAGAGCGCCTTGGAGGCGGGAGAGAACCGGGTCAAGTTCCAAATGGAAGTAAGCAAGCCAGCCCTCTGGTGGCCGCGTGGCTACGGCGAACAGGTTACATCTCCCGCTCCTCTCATGCCGCCCACCCCGCCTCTATTGTGGCTGATGTCTCTCTTGATCGACATGGCAGCCCCTGTACGAATTGTCGCTGACGGTTCGAGGTGAGTCGGAGGAGCGACGGCTATGCGTGGACCTAGGCCTGCGGCAAGCCCGGCTCGTGACCAAGCCGGATGATGTCGGCGAATCCTTCTACCTCGAAATCAACGGTAACGGCACGCCGGCCCATCACTGTGGGTGCACACCTCGCTCCTGCAGTTGCTGCCGTCTGACACGCCTTTGCAGGAACGCCCGTCTTTGCCAAGGGAGCCAACTGGATACCTCCGTACGGACTGCAGCTCGCAACAAGCGCCCGCTCATCCGCTTATGACCCGTGGCGACGCCATTTTGGCGTCGATTTTTTCAAGCACTAACTGACCTGCTTGGCTGCTCCGTGGTATGCATAGGGACTGCTTTGACGGCCGAGTGACCGAGGAGCGCCTCAAGGGGCTGCTCGAGAGCGCGGCCGCTGCCAACATGAATTGCATCCGCGTATGGGGTGGCGGCATGTACGAACGACACTACTTCTACGAGCTTTGTGACAAGGTGAACCGGTTTTTTTCCTCTCGCATTCGTTTCGAGCTGCGTTTTGCAGTCACTCATGTGTCAAATGCACATGATGTGTGCGTGTGTGTTGTGTGCGTGTGCAGTTGGGCCTGATGGTTTTGCACGACTTCATGTTCGCGTGCTCTCTGTACCCGACCACCAAGGCCTTTCTACAAAACGTGGAGAAGGAAGTGCAGTACCAGCTGGTGCGTAGTCTACCAGACCGTCGAACCAGAGCGCCCATTCCCCAAGTCGGCGTGTCTCGCTCGGCTGCGATTCTCCCGTGACTACCACTAAACCCTGGCCGTGGTGCAGCGGCGGTTGAGTCGGCATTGCAGCATCGTGCTGTGGTATGGCAACAATGAAAATGAGGAGGCCCTCGACTTCTGGGAGGAATCGCGCAACAACAGGTGGGCCGTTGATGCTTACCTCCAATATCTCGAGGTATGTGTGAGCCAACTCGATGTGCTGGGGGGTGGGGCGCGGTGCAGGGATTTGTATGTGTGCGATTACTTCAAGCTGTACTACGACACCGTGCACGCCACCTACGCGCTGGAGGACCCGCACGGCACCATTCCCTTCTGGCCGTCGTCTCCCTCCAACGGAATGCACAAGTGGGGCAAGGTATGTCCCCCCACAATCCCTCTGCCTCCTTTCCTCTCCTAATGCTAACGCTGCGTCGTTCTACCTACTCTTTGCCGTCTCTGGGTTCTTTGTGCGCGCGTAGGCCGGTGACCACAGCAGAGGCGATTCGCACTACTGGGCGGTGTGGCACAGCAACAAGCCGTTTACAGGTATTCCTTCTCTCTCTCACGCAACAAGGCCTTTTTTTTTTTTTTTTTTTTTTTTTGTTGTTGTTGTTGGCTGACCAAGGGTGGTATGGCCTCGCCTCTTCAAAGAATACCTTAAAGTGTGTCCACGCTTCTGCTCCGAGTTTGGGTTCCAATCGTTCCCATCGGTGCCCACCCTGCGACAAGTCATCGCCGATCCCGACGAGGACTTCAACGTGAGTTTTCCCTCCTCTTGCCGATTATGTACAACCGCGATGATATATCTGCTCCGGGCCTATGGCGCCTCCCAAGCTAATAGCGTCGTGTGTCTGAGCAGGTGACTAGCGCAGCAATGGAATTCAGACAACGCAGCCCGGCCATGGGCAACAAAGGTACCACCGGTGCCTTTTGTGTCGAGTGCCGTGTGACTGCGTAGAAATGCAACAATATTTAATTTTTTTTATGGCCATTGACCACTGCAATCGGGCCGATTACAGCCATCATCGAGCACATCTGCCGACAGTTCAAGATGCCCACGTCCTTCGAGAACTTTGTGTACGTGAGTCAGGTCCTACAGGCCCTCTCCATCAAGGTACGCTCTCGCGAGCCCCTCGTCCGTTCATATTTTATCCGACGTCTTGGGCTCGGCTTACCCTGTGAGAGCTCATCATCGCAGACCGCGTCAGAGCACTGGCGCCGGTGCAAGCCCACGTGCATGGGTGTGGTCTACTGGCAACTCAACGACATCTGGCAAGGTGCGGTGAGAGGCAGTACTGATCCCATGTGTGTGACATTACCGGTACTGCTGGTGGTGGTCCATCCAATGGCTCGCCTAACAAGGTTGGGGTGTGAATCGATGAACAGGGCCAAGTTGGTCGTCGATCGAGTACGACGGACGATGGAAGGTGCTGCAGTACTACGCGCGCCATTTCTTCGCGCCGTTGCTCGTGTCGTCGCTGGAGACGGCCGACGGTGAGATCGAGATCTGGGTCACGAGCGACCTCGCGTCGACTCTCGTCCTGACCCTCACCGTCCAGCTGTGGACGTGGCACGGCAAGCGGGTGAGCCAATGGCGGGTCGAGAGCCTCAAGGCCGAGCCCCACTGCAGCAAGCCCATCTGGAAGCGAAAGGTCAAAGACCTCCTCAAATCGGTACCGCTCTCTCTCCCCCCTCCGACACGCCGCACGCGCACAGTGCGAGTCAAAACCCTCACCCGGTGCGACGTGACGACACCTCCATGGGCCACTCTGTAGAATTCGCTGTACGAGGAGGAGAAGGAGCGAACCAAGTGCTTCGTGCTGTACTCGCTGTCCTCCGCGCAGGCGACCCCCGAGGCCGCCGAGGTAAGCGAGGGGCGGAGCCTCAAGTGGCAGAGCCAGAACGTTCACTACCTGTCGGCTTTCAAACACGTACGCCGGCCCGCCAGCCGCTTGCTCGCCAATTTGTGTGACCGCGGTCTCGGCTGAACTTATGATGTGCAGGTTCGGCTGCTCCCTGTCCGGCTCAGTCTCAGACTGGAGCAACCAAAGGCGGACGCGGTTAAGATCCTGCACCAGGCGGGCAAGGGCAAGGAGACGGCCAACTCGGCGGAGACGGCGAACGAGCAGGAGGAGGAGGAGGAGGAGCAGGGCCAGGAGGCGGTCGCGCCTGCCCTCGAGCCGAGCATCGGCCACCCCCACAGTAACGTCACGGCCAACGTGAGGCAAGAGGAGGAACGTGCCCAGGCCGACGCTCTTCGTCGGGAAGAGGAGGACAAAGAGCGACCAGAGAGCGAAAACGACGGCGAAGACGATGACGTTCATGCAGAGCAGGATGCGATTAGGCTCGAGGTGGTGAACGAGAGCGATGAAGCTGTGGCACCGTTCGTGTTCCTTGAGTCGGCGGAGATGAAGGGCCGCTTCAGCGACAATGGCTTCCTGCTGCTGCCGCACTCTACGCGTCGAGTGCGATTCTACCCGCAAGCGCCCCGAGCCGCGGTGTTCGTGCGAAAGCGGAGCGGCAACGGAAGCAGCAGCGAGAGCGCCCTCGCCAAGGAGAAGGAGCGGGTGGAAGAGGAGCGACGCAAGCGCGCCGCTGCCTTCCTCGCCCAGTGTCGCGTCACCTCTCTGCGCGACGCGTACGCCAGCCCACTGGCTGGCACACCTCTGTAGCAAGGCACAAGACCTAACAAGCAAACTTGAAACAGAACGCACTGGGAGGCTTGTCTGTCGGTGACACGCTCGCTCTCTAGCTCAACTGAGTACGCTTGGTCGCCCCACTCTCCGGGTTCCTCCTCTATGCGTCGATGGTGGACAATATACTGGCCGCCCGTATGCTGGACAAGGGTGTGGGAGTGGGTTGAAGATGATAGAGAAATGCAAGCAGAGGCCACGATGAGGCGCTCGCAGTTGCGGCGAGACTTCTGACAGAAAAAGCCGACACAAAAGAATCTTCTTCCAATGCACAAGGCCGCAGCGGGACTGCCTCGGTCTCGTTCTTTGTCATGGACTTTCTTCCTCTGGCGCGGTCAATCTCTCAGGCAACATCTCTCATCGACAGGTTTCAATTTGGATCCACGCTACTTCTGCAGCTGTAGATGCTCAAAGATTTTGTACCAGGTTACAACTGCGTTACTCTGAGGTGTTCTATGCCCTCTCAACCTACACCTCTGTCAAAAATCTTGACTTGAAACCCACACGCGCGCGCGTGTGGAGCTAATGAGTTTGCGTTCAGGAGCTCCTTTCCAACCACGGCATCGGCTCTCGCGACCAGCTGGCGTGCTTGCACCAACGTACATGCCACCAGGCGCGCCACCAACCCCAGCACCCACTCACCCTAGTAAACATGCACAGCGCCCACAGATGACCCATACGAGTGTTTGCAGTATCTGGCGACCAAAGCCAAATGGCCACCGCAGCCAGACAAGCTCGAGGGACCCCCGACCGCTACGCGATTCCCATACCAAGCACAGGACCGCATGGGCGCGGTGCAGCTGCTCTGGACTACGGTGGTAGAGCCAAGCTGGCGGGCCTACCGGGACGGCTCCTTTGGCGACAAGAAGGCGTGGTCGACGGGCTTCATCCACGGCACTAGCGGCGTAGGCAAGACTCGCTTCAGCCTCGAGTTTCTGGATCTTCTGGCGGACTACCTGGCTCCCGCTGCCTCGGCCGCCCACCAGCCAGCTTGGAACGACGAGGTTGAATCCCTGCGAGCTGCGCTCAAGAACAGCAAGACCGTGGTGCTCGACATTCGCCACAATGGCTACGCACTCGAGGGAGACGAGTTCGAGTGGCCACCGGCGGTCATCCTTGGCCTGCGACTGGCGCACCAGTACTGGTGGCCACACGTGTCCTACAAACAGGTGCGGCGCGCCTTCCGGTCGCAGGTGATCGAGGATCCCAAGCTCTGGGACACCTTCGAACTGGACTGTGTGCTCAGCGCTATACAGCGGCACAAGGCGGCGCCCACGCGCGCTGATCCATCGCCACGTATTCCAGAGGTGCTGCACATCGCCATTGATGAGATCCAGACGGCATTCTACGAGAAGGTACCCTTTCGGGGGCGGCGGTCTGCAACAGCTTCGGTCCTGGAGCCTCTGTCGACTGCCCTCAACCGCGCGTTGCAGGGCGCCATCAGCCAGTCCCGCGGGCTCTTCGTTCTCGGTACACTCTCCGGCACTGCCGTGCGCCACGCGGTAGAGGTGCTGGACCCGACGGACGCCACAACGGCCAGCGTTCTCTTGTCGCCCCTCTCAGCCGATGCTGTCCGCCAACTCGTGGCCTCGTTCCACTTCAAGCCCCGACCTGGCCAGCCGGCAACGGTGAGCGGGCAGGAGTGGCTCGACAAGGGCGGCAAGCCGTTCCAGCGTCTTCTTACCACCATCGGCGGCAACCCGCGCGCGGTCGAGTGTCTCGAACGTGTGCTGCAGGACGAGGGCTCTCCTTCCGAATCTCTGCGCCTGAACGATATCAGCGCCAAGCTCATCGAGCAAGTCCAGCTGACGTTCAATGTCGAGAGCTGGGGGAGTCAGGGCGCTGGACAGTTTGGACTTCTGCTGGCGCTCGCCGGCATACCAGTCACGCGCAAATCGGTGGTCTACATTACGAAGCCCGACACTTTGGAACAACAGCCACAACCCGTCACCGTGGCCGATCTCGAGAGGGTAGGTATCGTACACTTGCGCCCCCCGCCGCGATCCGCTCGATCGGATCAGTCAGGTTACTGGGTCGACACCTGGGACGCCCAGGACCTCGTAGTGATGGAAGTACCCTTCGTGTTGGCCCAAGCGGCGCTTGCGGTTGCTGCTCCTGACCAGCACCTCCACCACGAGCGCGAGCTGATCGCCGGGGCCCGCCGGCTACTGGCCGACTTCTACCCCACCGCTGGGAGCTTTGAGAAGCTGGCCCTTGCACACCGCGTGCTGCGGCACAACGTTGCCAGCGAGTGGGCCCGCCGGCAGGGGCTTGCCTACGTCCAGGCGCGCGACCTCTTCTGTGGCACCATCTGCCATCCGTCCCTCACCGAGCTGCGCTTCGTGCCAGCGGCCACCGTGCGCCGCGTCTCGGGGGCAAGCGCGGCTGGAGTGTGGTGGAACATGGCAGCCAAGGAGGACGGGCCACAAGCTTCGAAGGTGCCGCCTACTGCCATCACCCTCCAGGACGGCACTACAGTCGAGCTGTCGAGTACTTCTCCCTATGCGATCCTCCTCTCAGGGTCCAATGCTGTGGATGGTATGCTTAACGAGCAGCTCTCGGACCCGCCCAACAAGGTAAGTGGGTTAGACACCCATACCCCACGGCATGGTAACTGTGTCCCACAGTTTGCTAAGTAGTGCGTCGTGTAGAACGTACGGGTCTATATCGACGCCAAGCACACGGAGACCGAGGTGGGGACGTCTGACGCACTCAGCTACAGTGACGACATAAAGGCGCAGATCAAGAAGAGGCGCTACCTCGCCGGCCAGTTCCCCAACGAGGAACACATCATGGTGATCACGAGCAACAAACGCGTGCAGCGGCCAGGCGGCAAGGCCCATTTGGCAGCCACGCTCCTCCGCATTCCTGGAGGTGATGGGGACTCCACCGACCCGCGAACGTGCCTCATCACCTCGACGGATGACAGCTTGGCCTGGGCGATGGGGCCCACCTTCGCCCACTTCCTCGTTTAGCCGGTACTCACCCAGCCTCACACGTGTCTTTTGCGTGCTTTGTCTGACACAGTGAATGGGCGGGAGTCCGCAGACCCTCGGGCTCAAGAGAGAGTGAACTTTCTATCAAACAAGCTTCCGGAGTCTGTCCGTTTCTGTGTGCGTTGTGTCGTGTGTGTGCTGTAAAGATTGGGTGACGAGGTGGTAGGGCATTGGACATTACCTCTGAGCTTCCCGCCATCGCTGACGATGACGAAGGATTCGGGTCGGGAGGTGAGGCGCTTCCGAAGAGAGGGGGAGGGTGGAGGTAGTCTGAGGCGAGCTTGGCCGCCAAGAGGAGAGAGCCGAGGGCACCCAGCCCCACCACCCCCAGAAGCGCCGCCTCCCGCCGTACGCCCGCCGGTGCCGAGCGCTGTGGACCACCACACGCCGCATAAAGAATATCGAAAAAAAAAGAATTCTTATTTTTGCCGCAGCACCTGATGAACCACGCGCGAGACGCCTGGCACAGGTACGTGCGCGTGCTGCTCGTGTACGACGGTCGTGCTCCTGTTCGCTGGTGAGGTGCAGGCGGGACTGGAGGTGGCGCTGACGGAGGACATCAAAAATCGGGCGTGGATGAAGTTGATGGTCAACTGCATTAGCACGGCTGCGCCGCGGTTGTGTGCAGAGCTGAAGGGAGAAGAGGCGCAAGCGTGGGACGAGGTGCGTCAGCGCGTGTTTGGCTACGTGCAGCAGTTGGCGACCGCCACTGCACACAACCGGTCGTCGATCCTGCGCGACGTGGAGTGCCGGCGGCCCACCGAGATAGAGTTCATCAACGCCACATCGCAGGACTGGCGACGCCCACAGGCCTCAACGCCCACCTCTGCGCCCTCGTCCAGGCCCTCTCGGTCTCGCCAGCGGCGGTTGAGAGCGGCCGGGGACTAGAGCGGGAAGGCCAGGTGTGACGCGGGTCACGCGTCCTCCGTATGGGCGTTGACTACCGTTGACGAATGCTGTAACAGTATGTGAAAACTGCAGAGAAACATCGGTTTCTCTGCAGGTACAAATTAGGACTGAGACGGCCATGATCACCAAAGAGGTGATGGACGAGTTGGTACGGCAGGTCATGGAGGCCATGAAGGCCAACCTCTCCTCCTCTTTGTCAAGTGGTTGGGTGACAGGAGGGGACTTGGCCCCCAGCAATGCCTTGGAAGAGGAGCCTGAGGAGGAGGAGCCTCAGGAGCCTGAAGTCAAGCTCAAGGTGGTGCCAGCAGCGGTGTCAGTACAGGAGGCCACCAGCCAGATGGGAATGCAGCTGATGGACCTGTGGCTGCTTCTCAAGAAACTCCCTGTCTACAAAGGGAGGCACAGCAAGGACTTCTTCGTGTGGTATGATGAGCTTGAGGCCCTCACCAGCTTCCACTGGCTTGATGACAACGCTGCGGTGAGGTACTTGCTGTGGGCACTTGAGGGGGTGGTGTGGCAGTGGCTCATGCTTCAACTGGTGTTGGTGCAACACAGTGGGGCACAGGCTCTTTGCGCCTTGGCTGAGACCTACAGCCACCTGACAATGGACTGCCTTGATGAAAGGATTAGGAGTGTGTGGCAGCTCAAGGATGAGAGTGGCTGCAACTACTGGTACTGCAATGTGAGGCCAACTGATTGCCAGGCACATTCAGTGCCGGTCAGCAGGAGGGGAGGTGGAGAGTGGGGCTTTGCCCTGACCTCAGCAACTTCATTCTCCAATACACTGACAAGCCCTTCCAAAGGCAGCTCAAATGGCTGCATATGTATGAGTGTTAGATGGTGCACTGCAAAGCGCACACCATCACAGTGGTGTCAGAGGCAGCCAGTGCAATGGTGGTGGCTGTGACCAGTGATGGCCAGGTCCCCAATGAGCAGGCTGCTGAGCAAGCACATGGCCCACCTGGCTGCTGGCACTGTGGTCAGATGGGCCACATCTGGGCCTGCTGCCCACAATGTGAGGAGAAGGCTGTGCCAGCACAGACCCCAGCTGCAACCACAGCAATGATGCCTGTGGCTAGTAAGGCCAGCCCATCAAACTAGCAAGGGCCATGGGAGTGGGCAGCCTGATGGTTGCCAGTGACAGAGGGCCCATTGGGAGGAAGAGTGGAGGAGTGGAGGAGCATCCCAGAGTGGAGGATTTGAGGGCAGTGAGCTTGGGTATGAGCAGCCACCCAGTGTGCATTGTGAGCATTGGAGCGCAAAGTGGCATGCCACTCTATGTGACAGTGAAAATCAGAGGACAAGAGATGCATGTCTGTGTGGACACAGGTGCCAGCATCTCCATCATCAATGAGGAGGTCCTCAAGGGGCTCAATGTGGTGCAGCCAGTATGAGTCTATGATGGGCTGCCTCTGCATGGAGTAGGTGCACACAGTTGGGGCCATTACAGTCCCTGTACCAGTGGGCACAACCACACAGAGTGTGCAGCTGGTTGTTGTGCATGGTGTCCAGATTGGAGTGCTCCTGGGCAATGATGCCCTGCAACGCTTTGAAGTGTGGGCATTGATTATGCCAGGAGCCTCCTGATGATCAGCGGTGTGGCTGTGCTGATGACAACAGGAGCCAAGGACTGGGTGGGGATGGTGGTGGATGATGGAGTAACCATCCCACCCTGGTCTGTACAGTTCAGGTGCTGCTAAGTGAATGCTTGGGCAGGCGAGGGTGTCACCTGCGCTGCCATGACTGAAGAAGCCCTGGAGGCTGCCCAAGTTGGAGCTGTGGTGGCAAGAGGCTTGGTATGAGTGGGTGTGGAGGATGGCTGGAGTTGGGCCTTTGCTCATGTTGCCAACCCAGGTCATGCACTGCTATGAACCAAGTGTTCAAGGAAATGAGAAGTGACTCCTTTTTGGGCACGTTTTGTGAGGCTCAAAAGCTGTACATACAAGGAGGTTGAGCTAAAGAGAACAAGGGCAAAAGAGCTAGTACCGAGAATATGTTTCATGTAAAGTGTGTTTGCTTACCCCTTGGGCAGGGTTGAATTCAAAGCCACATGCAAGAACACAATGGTGGGAGATTGATTGGGTGGTGTGAATGCCAGCCATCTCTCCACTTGTCCCACCAATGCACAACAAGACAGGTGCGCTTGACTGTGACAATCTTGCCAATCCAGAACTGCTCCATTGTCTTTCTTCATCTGGGTGAACAGCAACCCACAAACCTGCAGTGAAGGTGAATGGAAGTGCATCCTGTGGATTTCGCCTGGCAGCCACTTAAACACAAGTCAGGAAACAAGTCATTGAGTTGTCAAGCTGAGATGCAGCAGCAGAGGAGGAGGTGGAAGAGCCTGGTCCAACTGAGTTGGTTCTCCCTGATTGATCCTTGCCTGTCAAGGACAGGGCTGCATTCTTGCTCCACTACTCCCTGGAACAACTCGGTATGATTTTCTCATCTTTTCTCTGTTTTTCCTGTAAAATTTATTGTTTTTCGAATCTGATGTGTGTTGGATTTGTATTTCTGTGTTTTTTGTACACTTTACACTGTTTAATGATCTGATGTGCATTGGATTGAAGAATTCATGCATTTCCTTCAGTTTTTATTGCAATAACACACTTATTCACACCATTTTATCATTGTTTCGTGTCTTATCCTTGTGTGTGCACACATCTGACATGTGTTGGATTTGATAATCCTCTTTTTTTGTACATATATCTGTTCTAGGAAAATCTGATGTGTGTCAGGTTTGATTTTAGCCATTTTTGACCTAGAATTACACATTCTGACCTATTCATTGTCCACAGAGCTTCTGGTTCCAGTGGCAGTCCTGCACTTTTGCAGTCTGCAAGACCATCTGACTGCCACAAGCCCAGCTTGGCATCCTTCAGCAAACCCAACTTCAGTGCCTACGCCAAGTATGTGGTATGTCAATTTTCACCTTCTCCCATTGAGACTTGTTGTTGCATCTGTTCTCAACATCTGCCTTCAACATCAGGGCAGCTATGCTGGTGCTGGTGCAAAAGTCTCATCAGTTGGGGCTCTGCAAAAAGCTTGTTGACCTTCTGCTTGCTCCATTTTTCTTCTGATCAAGATCCTGTTCTCCCACATTCTAGTGTTATCATGCATGTAGATGGAGAGCTAGGAAAAAGGGAATGCTGGTCCTAGCAATCCTGGCTGATGGTGGTGCTGAGCTGTGGCTGGGTGGTGATGACTGCAACCAGCAAGCCAAGGACGATGATGACCAATGGATCATCAGTATTGGCTCTCCATGAAGGAGAGTGAGGTGATGTGCATGGAGACGTCTATGTACTGCCAATGGGCCTGTTGAATGCGCCCAGCATGTTCCAGAGGAACATGGAGCAGCTTCTACAGGGTCTGGTGTACATTTGCTGATCACCTTTGTGACCTTGCGCATGTGTTTGAGTGGCAGTGCCAGGGCAACATGTGCCTCAAGCTGGCGAAGTGTGCCTTCTTTCAAAAGGAGCTTGCCTTCTTAGGGCACATCCTGAGCGACAATGGTCTGTGGCCAGACCTGGCCAAGATAGCTGCTGTATGCAATGTGTGGGTGCCACAGTCCCCAACTGATGTGTGAGGCTTTCTCAGCCTGGCCAACTACTACCCATGCTTCATGCAGGACTTCGCTGGCATTGCCAGTCTGCTCTACCATCTCACCTCAAAGGAGGTGGCCTTTGAGTGGACTGACAAGTGCCAGAGAGCATTTGAGGTGCTGCAGGATGCATTGACAATGGTGCCCATGCTATCCCTACTGGTGGCTGATTGACCGTATGTGCTGCATACTGATGCATCTGGCCATGCCATTGGCGTATTGCTAACTTAGGTTGATGACACTGGCTGAGAACAAGTTGTGAGCTATGTGAGCCAGATGCTCTTGAAGGCCAAGTGCAACATACTCAATGACCCACTGAGAGTGCCTGGCAGTTGTGATGTTCATGAAGATGTTCCATCATTTCTTCACAGATGCCACTTCATGGTGGTCACCAACCACAACCTGCTGAAAAGGATCACTACTCACTGGGACCTGACCAGCCAGCTGGCATGGTGGGCACTTGCCTGCAAGAATTCAACATTGACATTCAGTATTGGCCCAGCTGGGAACACACTGATGCTCATGCACGGATGAGACCACCATTCTTGGACAAGAACATGGTGGTCACCAGTGTCACAACGCAAGGCCAGTGAGGCAGTGGCTGGATGCACTACAGTCATACTCTGGAGGACAACAGACAATACCTCCATGAAGCTGGAGACACCAACACCCAAGCCCACAGCAAAGGAAGGCCAGGACAAGGCTGGCAAGGGCAAGCAGCCAGCTGACTCCAACGATGAGGGTGGTGATGAGGAGCAGGGCGAGGACCAGCTGGAGATCAGAGCTTTGACCAGTGAAGCCAGGCCTGAGGATGAGCCTGCTGAGAGGCTCAATGAAGAGGCTGAGGGGGAAGGGCTGGGCTGGAGTCTGGCAGACTCCAGAGGGGGGAAACCTCTTGGCTGACCATTTTAAAGCTGAGCAGAAAAGGGACGAAGGCTTGAGCAGAATCATGTGCTACCTTGAGACCTGAGAGCTTCCTGGTGACAGCAAGGAGGTGAATTTTGTCCTTGAGAGTGGCCAGATGGAGGTCAACAATGGCCTCCTGCTCCACCACTGGTGGCCTCAAAGGGCCAACCACTGAACAGGTGGTGGTGCTGGTGATGATGGTTGAGGAGGTGATGCATGCACATCACGACCACCTCCTGGGCAGCCACCTGGTGGTCAGGTGGTGAACTTGATGAAGTAGAGGGACATGGGTGGATGGAGCTCCACCACTCTCTGGGCCATGTTGAATGAGGCACTCCACCTGCCACAAAATGAGTAAAAGCCCTGAAAATGGTTTCGCTGTTTTTTTCTTTCTTTGTCAATTTTGTTCGCCAAGATGGAGTTTCCCGATCTTGGGGAGCACTGTGCCATGCCTGAATGCCGTCAGCTGGGTTCGCCACCAGCGCAACGCACCAGTGTGCGCGTGGTTGTTATTGTGGATTCACTAAAAAAAAATATGCTGACTCATCCACCTGCATCCAGACTTTCTGCCCTTCGAATGCGCAGCATGCCACGAGATCTTCTGCCTCGAACATCGCACCTTCAAGGACCACAACTGCGCTGCAGCTGGAGAGAAGAGCGTGAGCGCTGCCCCAACCTCGTCAGTTGTGTTGCGCGGTTTAGCTTGGATATAACACACACCACACACAGAGGGTGGTGCCGTCGTGCCCGTTGTGCAGCGAGCTCATTCCAGTACGGCCTGGTGAAGACGTGAACGTAAAGGTAAGGACGTGGCTCCCGTGGTGTAGATCCTGCAACGTGCGAACTGTGGGAGCTCCCGCAACCAACACTCACATCCCAAACACGAACAAACAAACAAACCAGGTTGATGCGCATATCAATGCGGGCTGCCCTCCAACAGGGCTGGGCAAGGAAGGACAAAAGACCAAGAGGTCGAACCCGTGCTCGGCGCGTGGATGCAGAGGTGGTGAGCTGGTGCCCATCATTTGCCCGTTTTGCAAGAAGAACTTCTGCACAGGGTAGTTGTTCACCACCTCTTCTTCATGACTCTGGCCGATGCTGATACCGACTTCTCTCACCCCCTCCTATCACTGCCCGCGCGCGAGTAGGCACCGAGCTCCCCATGAGCACCAATGCCCACACGACCCAAGCACACCTGTGGAAGTAAGTACGCCCACCCTTTACCAATAAATACATATATCAACACACACACACACACATACACACACACACACACACACACACACACACACACACACACACACACGCACACACGCACACACTAGGTCAAGGCGGTTCCCAAGGAAAAGCTGGACAAGCAGAGGAGTGTACTTGGTCGGGTAGAGGATCTGCTCAAGTCCTATACCGGCAATAAGACAAACGACAAAGTCAAGCTCATGCGCATGCGACAGCGAGCAACTGTATGCGGCTTCTTTCTCTCTATCTCTTCTCGCTCTCATCATGTATTGCCTTGTCTTGGCATCCTGTCTGCCTCAGCGCCGCACTAATGTCACTCTTGGCAGGGCAACGACAAAATACCAGCAGAGAAGCGGTACTACCTGGAAGTTGTCTTCCCCATCGACTCCCGGGTAGAACCAAAGATGATGGTATAGATCCGCTTCCCATCGCACGTCCCGATGCAGTATGCCGTATGTGTCATGCGTTAGTAGAAGTAGTTGGCCAAGTGTGTCTCACCAACGCGCCAATTGGAACGGCAGTTCTTTGACAGGACGTGGTCTGTGGGCAAAGTACTCGACACCGTGGCATCGGCGGGAAGGGTGGATAACTACAACAACCGACCTAACGGTCCTTACGTACGCCTCCCATTTGGTCTTGTGTGCCACCACCACGTCGGGCCTGATGAGTTGGCGTTCTGCTGCTCTGAGCAGAAACTGTACCTGTTCTCGCTGAAGACGGGAGCCATCCTCAACTTCAGCTCGGCGCTGTGCGATATCGAACCGAACGTTCTCGCCACTGGAGATTGTATTCTGCTCGAGATGGTGGCCAACAGGAAGAAGTAGTGGTTCATTTGCACGGTTCTTTGGTGGTGCCAAAAAACTAAGACCTTTTCTCTCCTATTTCCTTTGAAGCGAAAATCAAAGAGTTATCTTTTTCCTCTTTGTGATTAGCTTGCGCGAGTTACGACTCACACGATGGCGGAAGAGGGTCCCGCTGCGGTTAATACCGGAGGAGGCAGAGGCATGGAAGGCAAAGGATCTTTGGTGGTAGAGAGTAGCAGCGACAACACAGGAGGAGGAGGATCTGATGGTTTGCTGCCGGTGCCTCCACAATTCAGTGTTTCCACCGTCATCGTAACCAACATTTCGCCATTGGCCACGGAGCGGGACCTGCGCGATTTCTTTGCCAACTGCGGGAACATTGTGCAACTGAACCTCCTCGGGTACTTCCCGTTACCCCCCCACCCCAATGTGACCATCGACAGTGCTGCTGCGCTGTGGGTTGACAAATTCAACGAATCACGCGAATCAGAGTTAGCGCTAACATTATTACGCGCGCGTTTGTGTGCCATGCGTGTGTCTAGAGACGGCCTTGGACTCTCGCAGTACGCCTTCGTGCGGTTCGAGACCACGGCGCAGGCCAATGCCGCGTTGACCCTGTCGACTGGCTCAGTGGCGGGCGTCCCAGTCAAAATTGTGATGGCCGCAAGTGACGTCCCGGTGGGTGGGGCAACTGGGTCAACCCCTGCACCTGCAGGTCCGCTGCTCGCGCCAGGAGTCCCCGGACTCGGGCTGCTCGGTGCCATCCCGCCTCCTCTTGCGCTGCTCTCTGGCTCTCCGGCCAACGCGCAGACCTATCACGAGAAGCAGGACGAGATCGCACGCACCATTTACGTTGGCAACGTTAACTCGACAGTACGTGCTGTCCCTTCACCTCTCCCTCCCTCCCTCCCCCCGCTCCCAGCTGCGCGTTCCTTCTTTCTGCGTGTTTGTTTTGTTACTACTTTCCATAGTTTTGCCGCAGCGCGCTGTTGTTAACATTGAATTGGCTACGACCTTGTCTCCTTCCGCACACTTTCTCTTCTCTCTCTCTCTCTCTCTTCTAAAAGGGGATAAATTAGACAACCCTTTGATCCTCTTTGCTGAAGAAACGGAGTGAATCATCCTCCCGGGCCAGGTATTCGACAAACAATCACGACAGCGCGACCTCGGCCTCTTAATTGGCTGGTTGTGTTGCTATTGCTACTGCTGTGTGTGTGTGTGTGTGTGTGTGTGTGTGTGTGTGTGGACAATTGTCGCTGGATGCACCAACAACAACCCACCCGCCCACACACAACACCACACCCCATCCCCAGAGGGAACCCCTTCCCAAATTGGGGTAGGGCCTATGGCCCGCCTGTGGTGTGTGCGTGTGCGTGTGGACAATTGTCGCTGGATGCAACACTCGTTCACTGGTCACAACCCATGCTGCTGTGCTCAGTATGGCTGACCGACCGTTTCCTTTCCCTTTGCAGATTACATCCGAGCAATTGATGCAGTTCTTTGCCATCTGTGGTCCCATCACGTTCTGCCGTCTGGCCGGCGACGAATCTCACCCTTCGCGTTTTGCCTTCATCGAGTTCGCTACCAAGGAAGCCGCGCACGCTGCGATGATGCTCAACGGCTCCATGCTGTTGGACCGACCCATCAAGTACGCCGCGGCTCAGGGTCCCCATAATGACCCAGCACTCACTAACCTGTGAGTGCTCGTTTCAATTGTTGTGTCGTTTCCCGTGGAAACTAAACAATTCGTAGGGTCAACCATTCGAAGAATCCGATCGTGAAGCCGCCCAAGACCGTGGACAATCCCAAGGACGAACAAATATTGGATGCCGTGAAGAGAGCTGCCATGCGGGTAGCGAAGAAGCTCACAGGCACTCAACAACCTCGCCCCGCTCGACAGATCGTGTACTAGACGTTAACTTAACTTTCTCTCCCCGCAATCACGTACACTATAGCAGGCACTGCGAGCCCGCGCTCGCGCTCCAGGTCGAGGGGCAGATCAAGCCGACACAGCGGGAGAGGCCGAAGCCGGAGCAGGAGCAGGAGCCGAAGCAGAGACAGCGACAGGAGCAGGCGTAGCCGACACAGCAGGAGCAGGAGCCGCAGCAGAGATAGGGGCAGGAGCCGACGGAGCGACAGAGACTATTATCACCGGGACGACCGGCACCGAGGCAGCGACAGAGATCGGGAGCGAGACAGGGAGAGGGACAGATCTGGGAGGGACCGGGAGAGACGACGTTCTTCGGCGGAGCGTAACCGAAGCAGGAGAAGAAGCAGAGATCGATCTGACAGGCCGAGAGACGACAGGGAGGAGTCCTCCTCCCGAAAGCGCAGCAGAGCGGACGACGCCGACACTCTTCTAGGAGAGGCCGATAACGAAGGTGGCCGAGACAAATCGCAGCCTGAGAAGAGACGAAAGTCGCTGGACGCGATGCCAGAAGGAGATGATGATGGTAGTGGGAGACCAGAGGGCCAGCAGGAGCTGGACCACACGGCCAACAGCACCCAAGCCGGCCACTGACCGCCCAGACGGGGACAGCGGCTTTTTTTCGGTTTTCTAAGAAAAATTTGGAGACAAAACATTCTCTGCATAACGCCGTTTTTGGCGGGAGGTGTTGAGTGCAAAAAAAACAAACCATACGCCTAACTGAGTAGATTCACGGTGTTGCCCGTGCCTGCTGCTCCTAGTGCGCGTGTTCGGACCAAGCGATTAAGGCTTCATCTTGATCAAGAGGTGCTGATCACACACGCCCAACCATGCGAAGTGCGCCGCGCAGCGTTCTGCTCTTCTTTGCGTGCTCTTTCATTCAGATGCATCTGCGAGCGCGCTCGCAACCTATTGCTGAAAACAACTCCATTTGATTGAAATGTGTTGACTTACGGTGGTGCTTGTTGTTGTTCGGAAGAGCTCTCTCTCTCTCTCTCTCCTGGCCTGCTGCAGGATTGAATATCCTCAAGGAAATGAATGGAAGCGATCTAGCAACATTTGAAGCGCTCAGCGAGAAGCTCTATGCCAGTAGTCAGGCCCAAGATAGGGAGCAGGCCGGCCGGCTGTTGCATTTGTTCGTGCAGCCCCCAGCAAAGCTCGACTTCTCGCTCCTTACGCAGGCCCAGTTCGTGCTGGACCACTCCACCTCTCGCTACGCGCTTGTGCTTGCTGCCACGGCCCTCTCCAAGGTTATTGGCGACCATTGGGCTGCCCTGCCAACACAAACCCGCCTCGGCCTCCGTACGCCCCCCCCCAAACATCTTCCACAGATGCTTTTTTTTGGACTCGAGATTGATCGCCCGAGCATCTCGCCATTAATAAGATTGTATTGCATGATTATTTCCCCCCCCCCTGCGCGGTGTTGCGCATGCAATGACCTGAGTGGTGATGGTGGTCACCACCATCCTCTGTATGGCGCCCACCCACACCCACAGGGAATTATCTCCTGAACCTCATGGGCACGAAAGGCACCACGCTAGACGAATTCGTGGCGATGGCGCTGGTGAAGCTTGTATGTCTTGTACTCAAGCTATCGTGGATGGAAAACACCGAGCAGACCAAAGAGATCATGCAACAGCTGGGACAATTTCTGCAGGTACACCTGTTCAGCTCACATGGCACCATGCTTCGTGTATCATGAAACCTGGAATAGATGCTCTCACCTCGCGCTCTCACTTTTACCTCTTACCATGGTAGGTGTCCGCACCGCATTGTCAACTGGGCTTGCGAATCTTCGGCCATCTAGTGGAAGAGATGAACAACTCGCGATCCGGAGGCCTCACGCCCACCATGCACAGAAAGATCTGCATTTCCTTCCGCGACACTTCTCTCCTCGATATCTTCCAACTCTCTCTCACTACGCTGCGTCAACTGTTCAGCAAGCCGTCTGGTGCTGAAGGTACGCGTGTGGCACACTCGATCGTTACTGGAGTCCACCTTGGGCCCGGAGTCTTCCTCACAGCCGTTTTCCCGCTTCACACACACACACACACACACACACACACACACACACACACACACACACACACACACACACACACACACACACACACACAGAGGAGAAGCTGAAGGAGCTGGCACTCATCCTGGCCCTGCGTTGTCTGTCGTTTGACTTCATTGGTACCACGCCGGACGAGTCGGCTTCCGATGTCTACACTGTGCAAGCGCCTTCATCCTGGCGCACAGTGCTCTACGAACCCGCCACGCTTCGGCTCTTCGTCGATTCCTACTGCGCCTCACGTCCACCAGTCTCCACAAACGTACGCTCCCCATTGGCAAGCTTGGCGGGCCTCTCGCCGGCGGGGGTAAACGGCGTTGGTGGCCACCAGCGGCTGGCAAGTAGCGACGGCTCTTTTCCTATTACAGCGGCAGAGAAGGCCGCTGTAATAAGTCGCTCGCCAGCTCGGGGAATGCTCCTCGGACTGCTTCCCGCATTCGGGAGATTCGCGGCACCCACCACGGGTCCTGCCGGGTCTTGCCTGCCCTCATGGCGTGGAATCCTGGGGCAGGCATCGACGCTGCGTCTCTTTGTTGACATTTACTTGTCAGCGAGTCCCCCCGTCTCCTCCACTGTACGTAATGAGTCTGCAATAGGACAACTACGCTGACGATGACTCTTCTTTTTGGCTTGTCCCATTCTGTCCGCAGGCGATGGGCTGTCTTGTGCAGATGGCCAGCGTACGTCGCACTCTCTTTTTGAGCGAGGATGAGAGGCACACCTACCTGGCCAACTTGATGCAAATGATCATCGACGTGCTCAAGAACAAAACAGGTGCGCACCGCCCGCTGATCTGGCCTTTCTCTCTCTCTCTCTCTCTCCCTCTTTCCTTTGAACCTGAACATGTGCTGACGCGCGCGTGCGCTCGCTCATGCTACACTTGTCCTTCTTCAGGCCTGGAGCAAGTTGACAACCACCACGAATTTTCTCGTTTGCTCTACCGCTTCAAATCCAATTACCAGCTCACCCAGCTGGTGGCCGTGGATAAGTACAGCGAATGGATCACCCTGGTGGCTGAGTTTACCTGCGCAACCTTCAAGGTATCCTCTTCTCCTTCCTCTCCAGAGGGAATTACCCCCCCCCCCAACGTCACGCGCACATGCCTGTGTACACAGGATTTCTTTGCTTGACCATTGTCGCCTATTTTCTACTTATTCTTCTTCTTCTTCTTCTTCTTCTTTATCTGGCTCCTGTGCACACAGGAGTGGCAGACCGTGCCGCACAGTGGCCACAACCTGCTGCTGATGTGGTCTCGGCTTGTGAGCTCAATGACCTACATGAAGACCGACATCCCTACGCTCCTGGACTCGCTAACGCCACGCGTGATGGAAGCTTACATCAATTCCATGCTCAAGGATATCGATGAAGATGGCACCGATGAGGATGGTACCCCCCCCCAATCTGGCTTATTTTGTTGCTTGCTGTCGCTGCAGGTCCTCCTCCCTCTCGTTTCTCATCATCTCTCACACTTCCACCACAACCAGACCCGCTCCGCAACATCGAGCCCATTCAAGAGGAACTGGAGACCCTCCCTTATCTGGGCCGGTGCAATTACCTCACGACCAGCAACCATATCGTTTCACTGTTCGATCCGCGTGCGCAAGCGTATCAGGTATGGTGTCGCCGCTTTATGTAAGTTGATAAAGCGTCAGATATCTGACCTACCCGTTCCATGCGGTGTGATCAGCAAACAACGCAGCCTTCTCCACAGTCCGGGTCACTGCTCGAAGGTAATAATGATAATAATCCTTCTCGAGTTTTAATACATACCGAAAAGGGCCTTGCTCATTTGCCCTCAACAAGTCTATTGACGCGCGCGTGTGTGGAACGGCTGTTGTCCTCTCAGGACAGCTTGCGTGGATGGTGTACGTGATGGGCGCCGTGATCGGGGCGCGCATTGGATTCACTCCAGTGCAGACCGAGGAACACGACACCATTGACGGGGAACTCTCCTACCGCGTGTTTCAGCTCATGCAACTGCATGACCAACGGCTGATCCAGGTACATACCCTCCCCCTTCGCTAGCGCACTTTAAAGTGGAGGGAACAACGCTCTTGACAAGTACGTTTTTGGGAAACCACAACAAACAGAGTGCTGGCCGAGGCGGCGATCCACGACTGGAGAGCGCGCTGCTGTTCTTTGTTTCGCAGTTCCGCAAGATGTATGTCAGCGAGCAGGCCATGTCCACCAACTCTCGACTCTACGCTCGGCTGGCCGAACGGATCGGTATTTCGGACGACGTTATGGTGATGAACATGATCATCACCAAAATGTACGAACGACCTCTCTCTCTCTCTCTCTCTACACGTGTCGTACGCCCAGCGAACTCATCCTCCATCTCAATCTCCCTGCCCAATCACTCCTCCCGTCAGCGTTCGAAACCTCAAGTTTTGGGCTTCCGACATCGGCATTGTCACCAAATCGCTCACTCTCTTCAACGAGCTTGCTTCAGGGTACAACAACACTTTCCAGCTTCTCTCTCCCTCTCCCTCTCTACTGCATAAGCAGCAACTTCTTTTGAAGAACGAACGCCTTCGGCTTACGGGTAACTTGCTCTCACCAATGCTCAGATACTCGAGCAGCAAGATCATGTGCAAGATGGAGGTCATCACTGAAATCCTGGAACACCATACCGTACGTTCATCTTATATCGTCGGCCCATGCGCACTCTCTCTCTCTCTCTCTCTCTCAGAATGAGCTCATCACACTGGGCTGGGTGGTCGCACACGCACCTACATGCGATCGCAGTCGCAGCATTTCCCTTTCTTGGACGTGGACCGCAACGTCCGCAACAGGACCACTTTCTATAGCACGCTGTCGAAGATGCTGTTCATGGAGCCCCACACCGCACGCTTTGCTTCCTTCATGCAGCCCTTCAAGAACAACTTTGCTGCCCTTCAGAATTTGCACCCGGAGGCCCTACGGCAGGAGGACGCCAAGGTAAGCCTCTCTTTGTATATTTGTTCTGTTCGTGTAGTACTTACCCTTCGCTTCCTTTCCTTATTGCCAGAGAGTGCTGATCTTCTTGTTGCGAGACCTGCTGGGCGTACTCACTTCCATTCAGGGTCGCCGTGGATACACCCTCTTCTTCGAGTGGATGTACGCTCTATATTCTCTCCCTCCCCCTCCCCCCTTTTTTCCTTTAGTGCGAGTCGCTCATGTACCCGGTGGGCAAAACCTGTGCTGATCCAGATATCCGGAGCACACGCCGTTGCTTATTCGGGCCGCTGAAGTGTGGGCCGACACCCCAGCGATCACATCTCCTCTGCTCAAGCTCTTCTCGGAGCTGGTGCACAGCAGGTCGGGCCGCATTTCTTTCCCTGTCTCCTCTCCCGATGGCTACCTCCTCTTCCGAGAGACCAGTAAGCTGCTCGTCGCCTACGGTGCGCCCACTTTGCCCGTCCCTCTCTTGGGTTTGCAGCTTCCTTATATGGCCACGTTTCCTTGCTTGCTTCTCGCTCCACCAGGCCAGAGACTCGTCCGTCACACCCCTGTTGATCCCCAGGTCTGGCTGCCCTCCCTCTATTTTTATTTTATTTTATTTTATTTTATTTTATTTTATTTTATTTTCTGTTGGCAGTCAGACCAGCGTATTGACTGTGCTCAGCAGGACCCCTACGCGGACAAATACAAGGGCATATGGCAGTGCATG
This sequence comes from Acanthamoeba sp. SK_2022b, assembly GCA_027943245.1. Taxonomy (NCBI): domain Eukaryota; phylum Discosea; order Longamoebia; family Acanthamoebidae; genus Acanthamoeba; species Acanthamoeba sp. SK_2022b. The sequence continues at coordinate 205,964 of JANDJZ010000032.1, forward strand.
GTGGTGCTCACGCGTGCGCTTCTGGGCAACTATGTAAATTTTGGCGTCTTTGCACTCTACGGCGACCCTGCGCTCACCAACGCCCTTCAAGTTGTGCTTCAGCTCGTTTTGTCCATACCTTTTGCGGAGTTGACCGTGCGCTTCCAACCTTCCCCCCAATCTTCCCCCACGTTGCTGCGTCAAGGGTTGTATTCGAGACTAACAACCGGAGGAATGCACGCGCGCCTATCTGATGATCACCCAGGCCTACCCGAAAGTTGTGCGCGCCTATTACGCCTTCATCAGCACGCTTTGTCAGATGCACACCTCGGCTTTGGTCGAGCTCGATACTCCCGTGTTCGTGCAGATCCTCAGCTCTTTGAAGGAGGGCCTCAGTTCCCTCACCACCATCACCTCTGTCTCCTCTCAGTCCTGTGATGCCCTCGGTACAACCTGCTCTGCTCTGCTCTGAGCCAATTAACATGCTTACTGATGGCTCCGATTTGCAGACCACATTTTCACGTTCGTGGTGGAGAACAAGACCAAGGACATCCCAGCCATGCGTTCCTTCGCCGCCCACACGGCTAGCCACGCCGAGATGTTGCCTCAGATGCTGGAGCTGCTCTTCCAGGCGCTGCTCTTTGAGGACAACGCCAACCAGTGGGCCGTCTCCAGACCGCTGTTCAGGTACCGATGCACACATCCACGCTGGCCAAACAACATGTCGCACTGTGCTCACCCATCTTTCTCACTCTCGCTTGCCAACGCACACACCAGCCTGCTGCTGTTGATTCCGAACCATTTCAGCGTGCTGCGGGATCAGTTTGTCGCCAGCCAGACGTCGGGCGAAGCGGACGTGGAAAAGAGACAGAAGCTGGTCGAGGCGTTCGGCAAGCTCATGACGGACGTCAAGGACAACCTCATGCCCAAGAACCGAGAAAAGTTCACCCAGAACGCAACGGTGTTCAAGAACGAGGTCAAGGCGCTTCTTGTCTGAGAGCTCAGGACAAACGCCAAGTTCTGCAAAGACGCCAAGTGACCAATACAACGTTCACAGGAGTTTCGCGCTTTTGCACTGCTGAGGCCTGCCTCCACTCGACTCGAGAGATGTCGGCGCTGGCTGGCAAGTGCATTTGTCGAGTTCTTCGAACGCACGCTCGCGTTCTCTTGAAAACACTGTGGTCAGGTGCACCAGTGGCAGCCGCGCCCTCACGCAAGCATGTACACCACCTTATTCCTGCCCGCCATCTCCAGCTGTGGCACAGGGTACAGGGTCGAACGAACAACCTGTGCGCGTAAGCACCAGCTCTGAGCATGCTCGAAGAAACGGAGGGAGAGGACGTACGTAGCTGAGCTTAATTCGCGGATCCTTCTCCAGCAAATAGCGGATAAAATCGTCAGGTACGACTACCCGCTGGCCATCCTTTAGCCGCCTGCAGCGGGATCACACGACGTAGGCGAGGAGAACCTTAGAGACAAGTAGTATGAGCGCACAATGTGGTGGCGGGGGGAGGTTGTCTACCGATCGGGAAACTGAGAGGGGAACACGCAACACGGCACAACGGCGAAGCACTTGTTATGGGCCAGCGCAAAGTCCACAATCTGTCACCCACCACCCACCACCCACCACCATCGGAGGTTTACACGGTGACGTGAGTGAGTGATGAAACGACATTCGTACAGGTTCGGTGGCTTGGTCCGGGTGTAGCCCAACGACGGCCGAGCAGTCGCGCAGTAAAGTACGGGCGGCTTCCAGTCCTAATCGTTCGACGTTGACTTCGAGTGTCATAGGAGCCGCAACGGCGCCCTCTCGTGTTAGATGGTCACCATCCTGGTCACCATCAGCCACTACAGCTTGGCCAACTCCTTGCGAGCCTGTGCAATCTTCACTGGCCGTGTGCGGCGAAGCGCAACTGTCGCTCCAAAGTTGTGGCTCGAACCATGCACACACTTGGCGGAAAGCTGGGCTCTTCTGTTTCTTGAGTGACCTAAGCGAGCGAAACGAGAGAGGGAGAGAGAGAGAGAGTCAGTGCGCTGCGTCCTAGGTGGTGACATTCTCAAGAGCAAAGAGAAGGGAGGGTCACACCCCACTTACTTCTTCTGTTTGCGGTGTAGCTTGGCAGGACGAGGCTCGATAAGCGTGGTCGGAATGCCGTGACCAGTACACTGCAGTTGGAATGAAAGGTAGCCCTTACCTCCGGCCACATCCACTACTCCGCTTCCCTGCCGTAGCCGCTCCGCCCCAAACGTGTTGACCAGCCACTCTCCAAACCTATAGGATGATGAGGAGGAGCCACACAACGGCGCCAGTTGAGGACATGTTGGTAGGGAGGGGTTTTGGGCGCAGTGCCACTGTACACGAGTGCACGAGTCGAGCGAGGAAGCTTGTCGTCAAAGGGATCGAGAGGGTCGTGTTGTCTTTGCCTGAGTTCTTCCTTGTGACGCTGTAGCTCCCGTACGTGCTCCACCTCGGTGTGGCTGAGGAAAACATGCCGGAAGCGGCAGGCGTCTCCCTGAACGAACAGCGGCAGGCTTTAATCATTCGATGCTCGCCGTGCTCGGGCGGTGGTTGTACCTTGTTGCACTTGGCGTTGGACCAAAACTTGCAAAGGGGAGGTTGCGGCTCTTCTTGCGCAGGAGGAACGCTTTGCATTTTACATTTTCCTTGTTCTTTTCATCTATTTCCTTGGGCACTATTCGCTGTTTTTTCAACGTTGCTCCGTCCCCAAATGGAAGGCAACGGCCAGCTCCGCGGTAGGGATCGGGCCATTATTGCCGCCAGTGGATTGGCCGCGCAGCTTCGCAGTACCGGGCTTTTCGGGTGTTGCGCGCGGTAGAGCGTCTATCTGCAGAACGATCACGGCGATTGGGTGTCGCACCTGCGCAGGAGAAACGGAGACCAAGAACCAGGCAACAAGGGCAACAGGCGGCCTAATAAAAAGAGCTTCTCTTTGCTGATATTCTTCAGTTTACTACAACTCTACAACACCACTACCACCACAACATCAACACCATGGGCGACGAGGTTCAGGCTCTTGTTATCGACAACGGTTCGGGCATGTGCAAGGCTGGTTTCGCCGGCGACGATGCCCCCCGCGCTGTGTTCCCCTCCATCGTCGGTCGCCCGCGCCACACTGGCGTGATGGTCGGCATGGGCCAGAAGGACTCGTACGTCGGTGACGAGGCCCAGTCCAAGCGTGGCATCCTCACGCTCAAGTACCCCATCGAGCACGGCATCGTGACCAACTGGGACGACATGGAGAAGATCTGGCACCACACCTTCTACAACGAGCTCCGCGTGGCCCCCGAGGAGCACCCCGTCCTCCTCACCGAGGCCCCGCTCAACCCCAAGGCCAACCGCGAGAAGATGACCCAGATCATGTTCGAGACCTTCAACACGCCCGCCATGTACGTCGCCATCCAGGCCGTGCTGTCGCTCTACGCCTCTGGCCGTACCACCGGTATCGTGCTCGACTCTGGTGATGGTGTCACCCACACCGTGCCCATCTACGAGGGTTATGCTCTGCCCCACGCCATCCTCCGTCTCGATCTCGCCGGTCGCGATCTCACTGACTACCTCATGAAGATCCTCACCGAGCGCGGCTACTCGTTCACCACCACGGCCGAGCGCGAGATCGTGCGTGACATCAAGGAGAAGCTGTGCTACGTCGCCCTCGACTTCGAGCAGGAGATGCACACCGCTGCCTCCTCCTCTGCCCTCGAGAAGTCGTACGAGCTTCCCGACGGTCAGGTCATCACCATCGGTAACGAGCGTTTCCGTGCCCCCGAGGCTCTCTTCCAGCCCTCGTTCCTCGGCATGGAGTCGGCCGGTATCCACGAGACCACCTACAACTCGATCATGAAGTGCGACGTTGACATCAGGAAGGACCTCTACGGTAACGTCGTCCTTTCCGGCGGTACCACCATGTTCCCCGGCATTGCCGACCGCATGCAGAAGGAGCTCACCGCCCTGGCGCCTTCGACCATGAAGATCAAGATCATCGCTCCCCCCGAGCGCAAGTACTCCGTGTGGATCGGTGGCTCCATCCTTGCCTCGCTCTCCACCTTCCAGCAGATGTGGATCTCCAAGGAGGAGTACGACGAGTCTGGTCCCTCCATTGTCCACCGCAAGTGCTTCTAAGTGAGCACCACTGCTGGTGTTGCTGTTGTAAACACTGTAGTAAATATACACTTGCGCCACGCGCGCCTCTCATCTCACTTGTCTTTCGCCTTCGTCGTTCTTTCATTGCTGTCGCGTTCATTCTCAGCCGGACGTTCGGAATACTCTGCACATTTGAACGGCGCTCACCGTTGGTCGACACGACAGAGCCTGTCGTCCAACGGCCACCATCAACACAAGTTGCCCTCCTGGTACCTCCATGATGGACGCGTCAACGGAACCAAAAAGATAAACTCTGGCATGCAAGTCGGCACCTAAAATATTGTTCTCTTTGTGTTACGTGCCGCATGAACTCTCTCCTTGTATCGTGGTCACACAATCACCTTATTATTCGCGGCGAGAACCCACTCACAGGCGAATCACTTGGGGTTGAAGAGGTGCGCACTGCGCAAAGTTTGGGCGATCAGCCATATCTTGCCGTCTACGCCCTCTCCCGCTGCTTGTCTCTCTGCACGTGTGCAGCATAACAATACACAACACATCACATACGTTGATTGATAAATAGCGCGCGCGAGCGCACGCGCACAACACACACAACACATGTACGAGGCGACGATGCGCATAGATACCGTGAAGGAACGGGATGAGATTATCCACGGGCACCAGCACCACCTCGGTAAACTCACCATCGTCGTTTTTGATGGGTGGGTTGTCGTTCTCAGGTAGGTCTCCGTCCACAACGGCTTGCACCACGGCACACGTCGTGCTCGATACCGCCATGCCAAACTGGGGAAGATGGATAACATGCGCGTTTGGGTGCAGGGGGCGGTAAGAAGATATGGTACAACGGAGCCAAACGCAGCAAGCCGTTCGGGCGTACAATGAGTGACGGGCTGACGTCGACGACCTGCGCCGTGTAACCAGTCTCTTCCTTCATCTCCCGCACCGCCGTGGCCTCAGGCGCTTCGCCCGTGTCGCAAAGCCCCGCCGGAAGCTCCAAGCAGTACATTCCTGCCGCCGCCACGACCAAGTTATTCAGCAATAATACAGTCACCCCCCCCCCCTTGCGAGTGTTGCGTTCGTTTTGGTGTTCTTGACATCCGTGTGTGGTACACCTACCGGTGGGGGGACGGAACTGTCGGACAAGGATGAGCTGAGTGGGCTGGCCGGCCTTCTTCAGCGTCGCGATCACCTCCACAGCTGAATGAAAAACAGGACACCACCAACCTTGTAAGTTACCTCTCTCTCTCTCTCTCTCTCTGAACGCGCCTTCCTTGGCGCAGCAACTTTGGGAAGAAGAGCGTCACCATCGACTGGGGCTTTGCGGTGGTTGGTACGCTCCAGAGACTCCCACACATGCACCTTCCCCAACGGGTCAACCTGGGTGTTAACACCCCACCACCGCACCAGACAAAAAAGAATAAGAGTGGGGTGGGGTGCCAGGCCCAACACGCTTGGGCACGCACCCAGTGAACCTCTTTCATCTTGAGCCACTTGCCCTCCCACACGAGGTCCTCCTTAGCGATTCGGCAGCTTCCCGCTGGGCACTCCTTCTCTTTTGCGGCCTCCATGCTCAGGTAACTCAGATAACAGCAACAACAGAAAGGGCCTTCGCGTAGCGACAGCCTCCCCCCAAAAAATGCAGATTCAGCGAATGCACGAAAGCGGGTGGGTGAAACTCCTTTCTTCTTCTTCTTCTTCTTGTGTGGCGGCGGAGACATCCAGAGAGCAAACACATAACAACAACAACGAGGAGATATAGTCCGCTTTGAGGCAAGCCAGAGCAGACACTTGCTTGCAGGCGCCCTCCGGAGCGTCAGGACGAGCGCAGCTTTCTGTTGGAGAAGAAGGAGCTCATCTCCTGCTGCAGCACCTGGAACAGCTTCAGAGACCCATTGAACTCGTCCGAGTACTTGCTCACTGCAACCATGCAACCACACCGGTGATGATGTCACGTAAGATCACCACACACTGTCAACCAAACCTTGAAAAAAAAAAAAAAGCAAGACAGGGCCGCGTAGCAGAAGGTGGGAGAGACAGAGTGAGCAGCGGTTGGTGGGAGACTACTAACCCGTTTCAACGGTGATGCCAATCGGTACGGTGATGTTATAGAAATCGATGGCGTAGAGTATCCTCTTCAGGTTCTCCTTGCAAATGTCCACCGACTCGTTGATGGCGGCCTCCCTTGTTTTCCTCGAGAGCACTCTCTTCTCTGTTGTGTGATCGATAATAATAATAATAATAAATAATAAATAATAAATAATAAATAATAGGGAGACATGACAATTACTCGTGGGGCAACACAGCTGGTGCAGGAGGCAAGGAGGCAGGGACGGGTGTGCGTACCGGTGCCGAGGGGAATCTCCACACCGAGCCACTTGAGGAAGGTGCACGTGTCGGCCCTACCAAAGGGAGCGAACGTAAAGATGAGGCGTGCGGGCTTAACGCCCTTCTCCTTGCAGAGCTCGTCATAGTCACGAAGCAACCAAATTGCTCCGTCGACGTTGTACACCACCTGGGACGCTGCACGAAACCACCACACCACCACCACCGACGAAGATCACGCAGTAACAACAAAACGATGACGTCGTTAGCCTAACAAGGATTCTGCTGTAAAGAATCTCCTCGCTTGACAGATAGATGCCGCACAATGGTCATGGAGGGTCGGAGGCGAGGAAAAGAGAGAGGGAGTATATACTGAAGAAGGAAATGCCAGATTTGGTCTTCTGGAATAGCCTTTCGTGTTCGTCCTGCTTGTCCCTGGGACAGAAACCAAACACCGCCGCCGCCGCCGCCGCCGACAAAGACCACGCAAAGTTACAGAACAAATGAGACATGTCTTCTTCTTCTTCTTCTTCTTCTTACCCCTTGCGGAGAATGACAACAAGACATATATATATATATATATATATAAAAATACTACTAAATATTAAATACCTGTGCCGTTCCGGGAGCACGATGCCGCCAGCAAGGAAGTTGTAGGGATGGTCACGCAGCACCTCTGCAGCCTCCGTCACGTTGTATCCCGGGTACTGCATGTTCGACGTGCTGAGAGAGAAGTGAACGGAGACACCACGCAGCAACCCACCCGCTGTGAGCAACCGCACGCGAACGCGCGTAGAAGGCAGAAAAATAATACTAATAATAAAAATAGGTCTCGTCGCGAAGGGTGGCTAATTGGGATGGGCATCGGGGAGGGGAGGGGAGGGGAGAGACAAACACCTGCCACCAACGAGCACAAGGGCCTTGGCGTTGTACTCGTCCCAGGTCTCACTGAGCCACTGGTCGAAGTTATCCTTGGAGTGGTAGGCCACCGTGCGGTAGACGATGCTCTCCACGTGAGCCATTTCGTTGAGCATCTTGGCAAAGAGACGTGGGGGGTGTGTGGTGGAGAAAGCGAAAGGCCTTTCGTTGCCGTCTCGTCCCTCCTCTTCCTGGATCTCGTAGACAATGACACCATCGGGTTGGAGCTTCTTGATGGTGCCGGCAAGTTTCTCGGCATACTGCTGCACCTTGTCCATGGTCAAGTTGCTGCGCGGCGGAACGGTGCCAAAGAGACACACGCCCCTGTGCTTGCCATCGGCGAGCTTGGCCGGCAGATCATCTAATAAGACGGTGACGACGTCCGCCGACTTGCGGAAGAGAGTGGTGGTGGTGGTGGAGGGCGATGATTGCAAGGTTTCCTCCTCGATGCTGATTTCTTCCTCCGTGTCTAGATACCACATTATGATGACGACGAGAAGAGAGATTGGACTTGGGTGGGTCCGGGGGGGGGGGTGAGAGCCTCAGAGAGCCTATTAAAGAAGAAGATTTGTGAGGAAGAGAGCCTTCCTCAACGGTGTGGCTGCGTCTTCACTACGGAAAACGGCGCGAGACGAGTGTGTGTTCGCTGGTGGCGGGCTAAACAACGAAAAAGAACGTGGTCCTTACTTTTTTATTTTTTCCATCTCTCCGCCATTCCTTGTGATTTCCCCCATTTGCTGATTGCCTCGTCCTTTTTCGGTACATTGGGACGCAGGAGGAGCGTTGGGACACAACCTAGAAGCTACAATCACATGCAATTCATTGATGACATTGCACGTCAGTTTGAAATAACAAACACACCAAATGGTATCACCCACACCCACACACACAAAATGGTTAACACAAAAGACAGATTGTCTACTTTCTCAGAAAACAAAAATGTCAATAAATTGGGTGGGATCAACAATCTTGTTGGACTGCATGAGTCTGCAGCCATGACAGCTGCTGTGGTTGTAGTGGGAGTTGATGCAGCTGTGGGCAAAGTTGAGCAGGCTGGCATACCTGGTATCATGTGCAGAGGTGGAGGGGGAGGAGGCTAAGGCTGGAGAGGAGGTGGAAGTCCTGGAGGTGAAGATGGTGCTTGTGAATGCTGTGGATGCAGGACCCAGGGTGGAGGATGTGGAAGTGGTGGAGGTGGCAAGTGAAGCTGGGCAGGCAAGGGTGCCAATTTAGGTGGAGTATGTAGATGTGGCAGAGGCTGTGGAGATGGAACCATTCTCTTGAATGAGGGTGTAAGTGGTGGCAGGCAGCTGTCATGGGTTGGATCAGGCAGGTGAGCAGAAGTGATGGTGTCAATGGATGAGGCTTGATATGCTGGGATGGAGGAGGCATACCTGTAGCAAGGGCTCACCCACACCACCCCCCAATGAAATGTGCATGCAGATGCAGTGGTTACAATGGAGACACAAGCAATCTGTACCCTAACCATTTCCAATGCTTCATGATGCTTCTGTGAACCTGTGAGGGAGGTGTGGCTGGAGTTGTGGTCATTCTTGGTGCAAGATAGATTGTTCCTCATGTGGCCAGCTTCACCATTTGTTGCCAGAGAGACCATAAATCATATCTGGCAGACCATAGCATATGTGGTGGAGGTGCATTAGAGCCAGCTGACATGCTGTGTGAGGAATCAGGCTGTGCTTCATGGCACACTTAACACCTCATGAATATCACAGGCCATACAATGGGAATTACATAACATAAAATGTGATGCTCCTCATTCCTAATTTGAAGGCACCATTCAAAGCAACAATTTAAAGTAAGTAAATAAATAAAAGATGACCAAGGGATTATCCCATGGTGGAAACAAAGCAGTGAGGCACCAAGTCTGTTCTACCTTCTGCCAGCAAAAACAGTGGGGCATAAGCCTTTTTTCAACCCCCACAATTTTTTTTGCTAATGCCAAAAACACTCAGGCCTGATCCTTTGTACTTACCAGGGTGCACAGTCAATGGAACAGGAGGATTATGGTAGGGACAACCAGCAGAGGAGAGCAGGACCTGCTTTGCATGCAGCAAGGCAAGCAACAATTTGGTCACCTGTAACAGTTGTCAGCAAGCATGGCACAAGTAAGAGCTGGATCAACCTTGGACTAAAGACGCAGTGCTCTGGTTTTGTGTCTTGTCCAGCAGACCCAATGACACAAGAGTTGCTCCTCCTATCCCCTGCCAAACTCTGTACAATGAACCCTCCTTTGGTGAGAAGCATGGTGCACACACATGCATGTGTGGAGCACAGATGAGCACATGAGCAATGTGCTGGGAGGACACTTTCACTCCATACCAGAAAATCCAGAAGTCACTGACAAGCAAGTCAGGCCAACATGTGAAAAGCCACACAACATGGATTGGTCAATGGCCAGAGCCAGAACTACACATGTTTGCTTGCAACCTGGGTAGAGGACATGGAGGGGCCACTTGACCTTTGAAACTGTGCCATGTTTGGTATGCAGTTTCCCAGCAGATCTGTTAGCAACAATACCCAGCTGACATCATGGACACCGCATTGCAGAGAGGTGTACACAATGAGCTAATCTTGCTGGCCCAAGGTGGCATCAAGGAGCATGGAGCTCCACCCATGGTAATTCAGTTGCTCCTTCTTAGCAAACACATCAACCAAGAAAACATCAAAGAGTTTGGTTTTTTCCACTCCAACATGCTCCTCCAGCATACAGTGCAGTTCATTAAGCAACTGACATCTTTGTTTGCTTGGCAGAGATCATGGAAGGCACACTCCATCTCATCACATGCCTCCTCCATGGGATAAACCATTGGCCAGCAGCACATGTTGGCAAGGGCTGATTTAAGCCAATTTGTTTGATTTTGATAGTTGTGAATGTGACTAGATCTTACCTGGCAGTTGCATGTTGAAAAGCATATTTTTCCAGATTTTTCTCTATATGCGCAAGGCCACAAAGTGATAATTGTTCTAAGACTTAGATGACCAGCCCTAATAAGACTTGAGAGATGGAAGAAAAAAAACAATGGAGTTGGAGGTCTATTATCATTCTTTTTGACCCAAGAGAATTACCTCAAGGTTGGGCTTGAGGAATTCCTCCACACATTCCAGGGCATTCCCCATCTGGTCAAAGTCCTCCCAGGTGTTGAACTCAGTGGGGTAGCCTTCCCACTTGACCCAGACCTCGAGCTTGCCATCCTCACTATTGATCCTCATGTCTTGAATCGCTTCCACTTGATCCTCTTTCTCGTTGTCGCTGAAGTTGTGGTCATTGTCAGAGTTCATCTCTTCTTCTTCTTCTTCTTCTTCTTCATCTTCTGCTTCTTCCTCTTCTTCCTCTTCCTCCTCAAGCAGCCTGGCACTCTTTCTTTTGTGGCCAGACAAGCTTTCCCACTCTGCATCATCAGCAGTTTCTCTAGCCTTCCTCTTTTCCACATCGACTCTCTGGACTTTTCCCTCAGAGGTGATGGCACCAAGCATCTTCTTTTCCATCTCAGACATGGTTTCGTGGTCACCTGCTGCTACCTTGGCAGAGTTGGCCAGGTGAAGAGTACCCTTGTGTTTTTTGTGGAGATCATGTCTTTTTTTTCCCCCCCCCAACCCAGTGCACACTTTGCTGTTAGTTTGACAAACAATCTAGTGTGTGTGTGTGTGTGTGGGGGGGGGGTTAAGAACCACACAAACCTGTTATAGACAGTCTTCATGACCTTGACAGAGACTCCCAGGTAATCACTGAACCTGTTGTGGAGGTGCTCTATGGTCTCACCTTCCTCCAGGGGAATCCTCTCTGTGTTTGTTGTTGTTGTTGTTGATTAGTTTTTTTGTTGTTGTTGTTTTTTTGCCTGTGTGTGTGAGAGAGAGAGAACCTGCAAAGAGATTGGTGATGACCATCCTCCTGAAGTCAAGGGCTGAGGTGGTGAGCTCAGGGTTAAAGTCTTTGATGAGGATTTTGAATTGGATAGCAAATGCTCCAGTTGTGATGGGGTTGCCAACCGAGTTGAGCCACAGAGCCAGAGGGGGATCAGCAGGATCTATGCAGAGGTGGGGCCTCACTCTCTGTTTGAAGAACTCTATATAGGTAAACAGCTGAGGCGGGAGGGGCAGGTGAGTGGTGTTGAGGCGAGTCACCTTTTCATCACCCACCTGCATCACCATCTCCTCTGCATCCCATTGCAGGTGATCTGCATAGAGGTTCACAAAGACCTGTTTCCTGAGTCCCCCACCGAGGTAGAGCATCATCCCCATCAGAATCCTTTGCATTGCCATCCCCTTCAGCCTCCTCACCCTTTTAGACTTGACCGGCAGAGCCTTGATCTCATCCACACTCAGCACCTTGAGGAACAGCCCCATGTGCTTGCCCCATTGCTTGACCAGCCAGGAAAAAAAGGCCAGGCCTTCTTCCTTGGTAAAGAACTTGCCTGCCAGCCCCAAAGATAAAACCAACAACAAAAAAATGAATAGAGAGAGAGAGAGAGAGAATAAAGTCAGTCATGTGTGTGTTTGTGTGTGTGTGCAAATAAAAAGAGAGCACAACAAAATATTCCCTCCCCCCAAGTCAAGAAACCCTTCAGAATGCGAACAAGACAAAAAAAAAACAAAACAAAAAAAAAAAAAAACAAAAAACAACCTTCAGCAGTCATGTGTTTTTCATCTGCCAGAAGGACTCTGTTCCTGGCTGCCTGAAGCTTGTGCCTGTTCGCTGCCCTGCCTAGTAGCTTCTTGCAGATGATGAGGTTTGTGAGCTCCTGGTTCGTGGCCTCCTTCAGCTCTGTCCTCAGGAACTTGACAAAACCCTTGAGCAGCCAGCACTTGTTCCGCACAGTCGAACCTGGCCCATAGTAGGGCTCCAGCCACTGAATGTACTCTTTCACCCTTTCAGGTTCCTGGAGCAAACTCACAGTAGCTGGAAGACCTACATAGGGGAAATCAAAAAAACAAAAAAAAAAGTTAGTCGACACCAACAGAGCAAACAAAAAAAAAAAGTTCAGAGGCTCAACCTCTGAACTTGGACCAGAAGCCAAAGTAGCTGCCCAGAACAGAAGTCATATCCTTCAGAGCCTTCCTGGTGTCAGCAGTGTTGACCTTCTTGGGAGAGCGAGGATTCTCCAAAGTGGCAGCGATCTGTGCAAGAACCTGCAAACAAAAAGCAAGGGTTAGCAATAATGTTATTATGCAGGAAAGAGAGAGAGAGAGAGAGAGAGAAAGAATTATTGTACCTCTGGTCGAGCAAGGGCCAAGGCAAGAGAGTTCTTGTCATCCAGCCAAGCCTGGACATGAGGAATCTGCCTGACTTGGGCACCTGTAAGGCCATAGAATCTGGGCTTCCTCTGTCCCTGCTTGACAGTGTCTGGATCTGAATATAGGTATCACCAACAACAAAACAACAACAACAACAACAACCAACAGGTTAGCAGGGTTAGGGTTAGGGTTAGGGTTAGGGTTAGGGTTAGGGTTAGGGTTAGGGTTAGGGTTAGGGTTAGGGTTAGGGTTAGGGTTAGGGTTAGGGTTAGGGTTAGGGTTAGGGTTAGGGTTAGGGTTAGGGTTTAGGGTTAGGGTTAGGGTTAGGGTTAGGGTTAGGGTTAGGGTTAGGGTTAGGTTAGGGTTAGGGTTAGGGTTAGGGTTAGGGTTAGGGTTAGGGTTAGGGTTAGGGTTAGGGTTAGGGTTAGGGTTAGGGTTAGGGTTAGGGTTAGGGTTAGGGTTAGGGTTAGGGTTAGGGTTAGGGTTAGGGTTAGGGTTAGGGTTAGGGTTAGGGTTAGGGTTAGGGTTAGGGTTTTAGGGTTAGGGTTAGGGTTAGGGTTAGGGTTAGGGTTAGGGTTAGGGTTAGGGTTAGGGTTAGGGTTAGGGTTAGGGTTAGGGGTTAGGGTTAGGGTTAGGGTTAGGGTTAGGGTTAGGGTTAGGGTTAGGGTTAGGGTTAGGGTTAGGGTTAGGGTTAGGGTTAGGGTGAGGGTTAGGGTTAGGGTTAGGGTTAGGGTTAGGGTTAGGGTTAGGGTTAGGGTTAGGGTTAGGGTTAGGGTTAGGGTTAGGGTTA